>CAKALG010014808.1:0-11347 GCA_916700815.1 Helicolenus hilgendorfi | reverse complement strand
AAGCGCATACTAATTTGTAATTATGTGTAATTTACTCGCGCCGGCCCAATGGTTCCCTATTTCTTTTAGCAGAAATAGAGAAGCCTATTCATGTTAACGGGAGTATTTCCTTCAAGCAATGCATTACATCACACTTAAAGTGTTACCTCAAACAGTGACTCCTGTAATATAGGGAGCAGAAAGTCCACTTTCTCGGTTAGCTTCTGTTACACCATCTTTTGGTGTTCATTGCATTTATTTCATCAGTCTGTCTGAACAGCTTAAGGGGGAACACCATCGATTTAAGGTGTTGAGGAGTGCTACCAACCTCCAGGTCTGAAAAGTGAAGCCAACGTAAAGTGCCTGAAACTTTCATTCTTTCTTATAGCCACCAGGGGGCGACTCCTCTGGTTGCAAAAAAGAAGTCTGATTGTATAGAAGTCTATGAGAAAATGACCCTACTTCTCACTTGATTTATTACCTCAGTAAGCATTATAAACATGAGTTTATGGTCTCAATATCTAGTTTCAAGTCTTCCTCAATACAGCATGATGTTCATTTAGTAAATTATGGTCCCATTTAGAGTCTAATAGACCATAAAGCAAAGTATGCTTTAGGGCAGGGGTCTGAAACCTGCGGCTCCGGAGCCACATGCGGCTCTTTAGCCCCTCTCCTGTGGATTTTTAAAAATGGAAATGAATAACTGTTTTTTGTTTACATTTTCATTTTTATTTATCATTATTGTAGGTCTGTGGTACGGCGGTACGACGGAGTATTAGGGCCACATTGAGGAAAAAAAATAAATCTGAGATTTCGAGAATGAAACCATAATATTAAGAGAATAAGTCATAGGTTTATGAGAACAAAGTTGTCGCATCATGAAAATAAAGTCAAAGGTTTTCGAGAAAAAAGCCGTAATATGAGAATAAAGTCATAAGTTTAAGAGAAAAAAAGTCGTAATATTATGAAAATAATAAAGGTATACTAAATTCACGAGGGAGCTCTCTTTTACTGATACTGGGTTTTCCTGTTCATATCCTATCTAGTGGAGCGCATAGCGGAAAAATCATGCAAATAGTGATACAAGCACCAAATTTGGCATGATGATCCCCGAGGGGCCACTTAGCAAATATAAATGATTGGCCACTTGAAAATCCAAGATGGCCGCCAAATTGACCCGCTGATAATGAATTCTATCGTAGAAATTCATCTGCTTGGTCGATTTGAGAGAGACCTCAGTGTCAAATTATGTGTTTTCTATCACGCTGGATCTAATCTGGATAGTTTTAACAATTTTGAATTGCTCACTGAGAATGTTTTCCTTTAAAAAATTTCATGTACTTGGTCAATTTGAATGATTGTGATGTAGAATTATAGGTTTCCTGGTATGCTTGATCTAATTTTTACAGCTTTAACATCCTCCAATAAGTTTTGTCTTCTTATTGTCGCCATCTTGGATTTTCAAGTGGCCAATCGTTTATATTTGCTTAGTGACTCCTCTGCAATCGTCATGCCAAATTTGGTGCTTGTATCACTATTTGCACAATTTGACTGAATAATTGATGTTATCCGCTCCACTAATCCGGGGTATTATATTGAGCAGCTCCCCATTTTAACCATTTTTAATTACTTTTTACTGAAATTGAATATGTTTTGTTTTAAATTGGCTGTAGTTGTTATTGTACCATCAAATATTATAATAGGGTAATAGAGTTAGACTCTGTTGGACAGAGGAGCCCAATATCAGAGAAGCTCATGAAAGAAACCCTCTATGAGGAAATACATTGATGGATGAAAGCGTGGGGATCAGAGACAGTTTGGAAAGGCCACATTAGGCTGTTCAGACTGCAATAAGGTCCCAAGAAGGCTTTGACAACGTTCCAAGGGGTCCCCTGAAAAAGTGATGGAGGGATTAATTTTTCCACTGCGTTTGATTCAGGCTACAGTGACACAGGTCAGAACCTGCGTCATTGGTTATTGTGTTTGGTAAGGTACCGTTCTATCGCTGCAGGTCTTTGGTTTGTGTGTTAATATGTCTAATACTCTAGTGGATCCAAGGAGACTTGGCCATCAGCTTTCATTGTGTGGTGCATCAATCCTCACAGGATGGAAAATGAGTTTTTAGAGGCAAGTTGGGCAGTGAGAACTGTGAAAAGCATTACATTGATTATTTGGTACTGCTACTACTGGGTCTAATTACATCGTATCTATTCCGGACCAGATGTGACTGTCCTCTGGTCTCTTTTGGATCAAGTCTGTTTTTTTTATGCATGTTGGGTCCAGGTAGGCTTTCCATGGGGGGCCGTTTCAGATCCTCTTCTCTTCTATGACTGGGGTTGAATGTGAGTCCAGCCAGGATCTTATCGCACTCAACGGCGTATGAAGGACACGGTAATTTCACGTGCAATAAGAACACCGTTCTTGCTTTTGGTGTGTCATTTGTGCGCCATGTAGTCTGTATTGACTGCAATGCTAACACATCCGCATAAATATGCAATGCTTAGAACTAGTGATGTAGAATAACAAATGAGAAAGACTGCTTATGGTGGGTGGAGGGGAGGAAGGTGGATGGGTCCAACAAACACAGGACTTTCACCAAGAGACAGCTGTTCATGTCCCAAATGTTGTTGAGTTATTTTGAAGTAACGTTTGTGATGTGTTTTCTGTACATGTATTACGTTGTTTCAGTACGTATTTTAGTTTACGTACTTATTTCAAGCCAAACCAGCATGTTTTTATTAAACCTAAATAAATGGTTTTATTGCCTGAACGTAACTGCGGCCGTTACCATAGCTTGTTGTGTATTGCAAAAATGGCAATAGCTAAAAAAGGTGGTCAAATCCGAAAAGGCTAAAAAAAAGGCTCTGTTGAATACTCGCATCTGATTGGTCAATCACGGCGTTCTACGGTCTGTTATTTCTTTATAGCATGGCACAGTTCTGATTTCGGACTCTGGCGGGCCCTTTGTGTGTCAAATTATTGCTTTCTTCAGTAAGTAGCCGTGTAATAAGCGGGATAACGTACAGCTTTCGGGTCATTGTTGTGAAAGAAAACCCCGACAGGGCGAGCAATGAATGGCTCGCCGTACATTGTCCCTTACGTGCAGAATGTCCTTGTAATGTCGTGCTATTTATAACACCTTACCGTTAGATCGGGTTGGTGAGTCAGACCCGACTCAGTTTTAACAAACACAACTGTATTGACAGTTTGAACAACTTTTATGAACGGAGAAAAGTCTCCTGTGAAGATCACATTAGAGAGTGCGTAGGAATTCAAATCATCCGTTTCAGCGTCATCAGTATTGTGCCCTTCCCTAATTGTCTTCTCACATATAGTGTAGGCTGGCAATTAAAAAATGAGTCAACAGGAAATACAATTTCCCATATGGGCCCCCAGGGACAAAATCGTATTAAATTATGTGGTGAAACCTGGCGTCTAATGCGTGTCTATCAAGAGATCTGGGAGTCTCTGAGGACATCTGATGTAAAACATCTGCATTGAATATTAAGTCTTTACATACATATATTTAGAGCTGACCCGCGGCACCGACAGTTGAGTTCAGTATGCAGATACGGAACAAAGCAGCTCATTCAGTGTAAAACGAAGAGAAGCAGGTGTAGATTTTTTTCCCAAGCACCTCCTGTGAGCAGCACTTGATGGTGCAGAATATTCACAGATGGAAAGTTTCAATTGAGCGTGTCATGAATTCTTGCGGCGTTCAAGAAGACAAAATGATTGGAGGCAACCTCCCCGCTGATCATTCCCCGAAAAGTAAAGAGAGCACATCACGGCCACCGCATTAGAATCACCGAGAGATTGATTCTCGCAAAAGAAATAATGTTCTGAACCTGTTGAGCGTGTCTTCTGGGGTTTAGCTTTTCTTACCTTTACAGTTCCCTTCAAATTGTCGTATTCATAGCATAAGTGTGTGCTTCTGTGGGAAATGACTCGTTCTCAGTACATCTGGGGATGAATAGGTGAAGATATCAGTACGAGTGATGAACGCTCCCATACATAGCAACACTGAATACCAATAGATTTAATCCGAGGTGTTCTATCACTCCTTATCATTTTACCTGCTGCTTAATTCGGGTACCACCTTGGTGAAGGAGCTCCATCAGTCACCTGGCTGTCAACCCGTATCCTCTACTATTCACTGTACAAATTAAGCTTCCCATGTGGTATTCAGAGCAGATAAACAGAAGGGAAGTACCAAAATTCATTCAGCATATTCCTTCCCAAAATACGTATTTATAATTTTTGCTCTGAAGCTGTTTGTTTTTGGAGCTACTCTTATTCATCGAGCGCTCTCACTGCTGTCAACAGACTAAAATATTTATAACTGTTCTTAAGCAAGTTAGCCAAGACCCAGTATGGCTTGTCAGTATTTATGTGTAAAGATGCAAGTGAGAGCAAACCAAACTTATATTTTTAATAGTGGTAATTTGTGATTTTTTTTTTTTTTAGCCATGCTGGTGGTTGTAGGGACGGCAATGTTTGTCTGTCAGTTGGGCGGTCTGTCAACCACTTTGTGCAAAATTTCATGGCAATCCATTTAGTTGTTGGTGAGATATTATGATGCTCTCAAAGAGGATACATTCAACTGACTTTGATGATCCCTCCACTTTTTCTCTAACACCCGCAGGTTGACATTTCTGGCCTTTACCAACATATCTTAACAACTATTGAACAGATTGCCCTGACAGCTGGTACAGATATCTAGGGATGTCACGAGAACCGATACTTCGGTACCAAGTCGATGCCAACATTCTAAAAACGTGACGGTACTTGTTTTTTTACCAAGACTATGGCTCTTGGTTGTTGTTGTTGGTTTTGTTTAAATTAGGGCTGTCAATCCATTAAAATATTTAATCGTGATTAATCACATGAATGTCCATAGTTAATCGCAAATTAATCACACATTTGTATCTGTTCAAAATGTACCTTTAAAGTAGATTTGTCAAGTATTTAATTCCTTCATCAACATGGGAGTGGGAAAATATGCTGCTTTATGCAAATGTATGTATATATTTATTATTGGAAATCAATTAACAACACAAAATAATGACAGATATTGTCCAGAAACCCTCACAGATACTGCATTTAGCATAAAAAATATGCTCAAATCATAATATGGCAAACTGCAGCCCAACAGACAACAACAGCTGTCAGTGTGTCAGTGTGCTGACTTAACTATGACTTGCCCCAAACTGCATGTGATTATCATAAAGTGGACATGTCTGTAAAGGGTAGTCGCATGGGTACCCATAGAACCCATTTTCATTTCGATATCTTGAGGTCTGAGGTCTAGGGACCCCTTTGAAAATGGCCATGACAGTTTTCCTTTGCCAAAAGCGTAACTCTGGAGCTTTATTAAGCCTTCATCGCGACAAGCTAGTATGACATGGTTGGTACCAATGAATTCCTAAGGTTTTCTAGTTTCATATGATACCATATGAAACCCGCCAACATATGAAACCCGCCAACACCTAAATATCACAAGTTGCACTGGTTCGTTAAAGAAATTAGAGGCGTTAAATGAATTTGTGTTAACACATTATTGCGTTAACTTTGACAGCTCCACAGCTAATATGTCTAACATCATCAGTTAACATCATTATACTATGGGCTCACAAGCCTCGTTAGAAGTGGGAACCAAATGTCAGAAATCTTCCACAGAGATTAAAAATAACATCCATTTCGGACCTGTCATTCTGAATCATAATATATTTTTTTAGAAAAGCGATTTTCAATTATTCGTCTACATGAAAATGTTAGCAATAACACCTTTAAAAGGGAACTTTAGTACCTCAAATGTGCTTCAAATCTGATGTTACTTAGGCTACAGTAAGTTGGAGGTCACTCTTTTCCAAATGATGTCCGTGTGTATTATGTTGGGATGAAAAAAAGTAAATTGCTCAAGGGTACAGCGGAGAAAATCGTTGATGATGGCAAATAACAAAAAGGTTACTGAACTCATCTGGGCTATTGTAGAAAGCAGAGAAATGGTTATAGAGGAAGACACTTCCCTGGCTGCGACTGACCATTTTTAGTCTATTACTGCAAGCTTGATAATAAAAAAAATAATAAAAATCACACAGTCTGGGTTATGAGATGGTGGCATGATTCTCTTTTCCAGTATTTTGTTGTCTGTTACCTCCTGTTTCATTTCCTTGAAAATGTTCTGCAGTAAGTGCGTTTCGAGGTCTGAAACTCGCCCTGGCTTTTTTACGATGTGTTATGGAATGTAATTCGGTTTAATTAGACATAGAGAACAAATACCAGGCTGTGTGCCCTCGTGTGGGGAGAAGTGATTAACCACTGGCTTTGTTTAAATATAATCCTGTCAATCACAATGTGCTTTGTCTGCGGTGCTAATAAGTATTTCATTGTTCAGCAAACACGATTTCCACCAAAATAAGATGAAGGATTAAAAATAATGAACTGTTTGCCTGCTCATTTGCATCTTGTGTTAGGTTGAAGTGTGGGTTTTAGGGGAACTGATCGGTGCTTCGTTTACATCACGACGGCTGGAGAATGTTAATATACGCATGCAGGGATGGATTTAATGAAAATACTGAGTGAAAGATTGGCACATACATTATCACATATCAGTAAAGATCCAGTATTGTTTACTTTTTAGTGCTAAGCAGCAAGCACTAATTAGGTACCATCCATTCAAACATCCATCTATCTGTACAGTTAGCCATCATTCAGCCCATCCATCCGCCAATTAATCCATTCATTCTACATCCACGTCTATACCTTCTCTTTCCATCCATCCATCCATCCATCTTTCATGGCCACTCTATACTCATCCACCAATCTATCCATTTCCTAGGCCCGGGGTCTGCAACCATTTGGCTTCGGAGCCACAGGCGGCTCTTTAGCTCCTCTCCAGTGGCTCTCTGTGGATTTTTAACTATATGTATAGCATTATAGTAGTAGTAATTTGACGTGTTATTTTCTTTTTTTCTCGTTAAGTTATGACTTTATTCTCGTTATATTACGACTTAATTCTCATAATATAACGACTTTTTTTATAGAAAAGTTAGAACTTTATTCTCATTATATCACAACTTTTTTCTCGTAAAGTTGTGGCTTTATTTTGATAATATTTTGACTTTTTTTCTCGTAAAGTTGTGACTGTATTCTCGAAATCTCAGATTTCTTTTCCCTCTATGTTGGCCATTACCTCACTGAAAATGTTTTGTGGCTCCAGACAGATTTTCTTTTTTTTTTTGCCTAAAATGACTCTTTTGATAGTAAAGGTTGCGACCCCTGTCCTAGGCCTTCTTATCCTGTTCAGGGTGATGGGGCTACTGCAACCTATCCCAGCATGCACTGGACAAGAGCAATTATACCCCAGGTCGTTACCAGGTCTATTAACAGTCGCAGCAACCAGGCAATTTACCGTTTCAGTCACCGTGCTACCCCTAATTAATTAGGCCGCATTAATAGAAGATAATTATAATTACTCCTTAACATCACGTCAGAGCTTTCCATCATCTCAACCCCCAACAACTCATGCATCCGACCTTTATTTAAGCATTGATGGTTGAGTCATTAAAACAGTAGACTTTCAAGTAATGAATAAAGTTGTGTTAATGTGTTAAAGAAATTAGTAGCGTTAAAATTTGCATTAACGTGTTATTATCGCATTCATTTTGACAGCCTTAAAGGTCCCATATTGAGAAAAAAATTACATTTTCATGGCTTTTAATATTATAAAGCAGGTTTAAGTTCTATATAAATACTGTGAAAGTATCAGAACCCTTAATCCACAGAGAAACACACACAGCCCGTATTCAGAAAACTGAGCTTTTGAAACAAGCCGTCAGGATTTCTGTCCATTTGTGATGTCACAAATATACAATATTTAGACCATTACAGGGTTTTAAACGTAAACATTCTAAATGTGTCCCAGTTTATTTCCGGTTGCAGTGTACGTGAATGACATCAGCTGACAGGAAGTAAACATGGATCCAAGCTGTTGCCTAGCAACGCAATTCCGTTGCAATTCCATTGAAATGTACTAAAACGGAGCGTTTCAGACAGAGGGTAAATACAGGTATATTCAAGCAGACAGTATGAGGAAAATAAAGTATTTTTTAAACATTAAAGCATGTAAATATGTTCTAATAGAAACAAAAAATACAAGTATGAACCTGAAAATAAGCATGCTATGTCCCCTTTAATTAAAATATTAAAAGTAGGACAGACACCTAAAAAAACAGAAGCATTTAATTCCGCAAGGTATGGGCTGTAAATATTCAAATTATATAGTTTAAAAATTTCAATTTTGAAGCCTTTTTTACTCAGCTTTACTGCTTCTGTAGTCATTGCTCTCTGCCATCCGGTCGGACTGATGGTATATAAACCTCCAGTCTTCCTCTGCAGCATGTTATTCCTCTCTGATGATATTTTCTCTTAATGGATACTTATGTGTTCATGTGTACACTTGTAATGTGTCTGAGGTGTGACCTGTCAAAGCATTTTGCACAACCTTTTCATATTTTCAAAGATTACACGTCCAATGCTTTGAATTTAAAGTTAATGGAAGGTCGCAGCGTTTTAAGGAAAAGCATATAAACAATATCAGAGGGATGTGACACTCCGGTGCTTAGGAGGTGTTCTCCAATTCCCCTCGCTGTGTTTGTGGAGCACCCTGTTTCATTCAGAAGTCAGCCTGTAATTTTTTCGCTTGTAATTTCTTTTTCCCTTACCACTAGAGAGGACAAACCACAGTTATTTGACCCCCGCTTTGAACTTTTAAAATGGAACATCTCTGCTTTTAAATTGCGGTAGTGTGCGCGCGCTTTCCGAGACCTTTCGCTGACTTTGTCTTGTTTGTGCAAAGTTTTGCTGCATTTTTCAAAGTCACACAAGGAAATAGCACGTACGACTCCTTTCACCACCTTTCACCGCCTTTAATTGACAGCTTGTTGGCCTTCTCTCAGACCTTGAACATCCACAGGCCTTTAAAAAAAACTAGCATTGGATATCTAGCTCTTAAGATAGAAATGTCCCTGCAGAAAACACCTTTAAGATCTCGGCTCAAAATATTATCTTACAGAGAAAATAACATATGCTGGTTAGCCCGAGTCACAGATAACCTTTCCCAGTTTAAAACACAAATGATCTGTGTTTGGGTTGAGCAGTTTTAAGCATCCGTGATGGAAAACTAAAAGCCACAGTGGCATTTTATCCTCTAAGATCTGAACATCCGCACTAATAAGAAATATTCCTAGCGAGCATTCTTGATCTAAAGATATACGTGCGCTCTCTCTTCCTATTCAACCTTCATCTCAATGCCAAAAGCAGCCTCATCGGAGCTGACACTCTGTCCGCTTTCAAAGCCGGGTTTTCAAAGCCTGCCTTTCTATCGCTGCGAAATCCAGGAAACGCTGCACCCAAGGAATTGATGTCTTTGTAGGTGAAATTCATCTATAGCAACAATCTCGGTGAAAATGGCAGCGATGCTCCCCAGACCACTGTCTGAGAGATGACATTTTGTTGAACAGTATTTCATTCCTCATTATCTTCTCATGTTCAATCCATCATCACTCCCTTTTCTCTCTGCGACGCACCCCTCTGCCTTTCTCCCCTTTCTCTCTCTGCGCAAAAATATCTTCCTCGCACTCGCATCAGTCCCTCTTTTCTTTCATTTCGACCCACATGTGATTTCCACGTGATTACCTTTGCTTCGGTGAAATGTGCCATCTATACAGGCTCCAGTAAAGAAGGGGCTCCTCTGACATGTTGAATCTATAGCACTATGTATTAATGGCATGTCTCATTTCTTGGCCCTTTTGAGTTCACTTGATGCTTGACGTCAGCCTCGGTACATTACTAAATGAGCCTTTTGTGTCTATATATACGGCTATATATGAATGTATTGTTACACCGTGAGTCGAGACTGGTTCGTATGGTTCAAAACTCCATTAATATATCAGAGAAGAATTACAGGGGATTTATTTCTGAATCCGTAGATGCTGAAAAAGGGGAAGCAGGTAAATGTCAGCTGTGTGTGGTCAAGATCTCATCAAAGGTTCTGAATACGTCATGTTCAGACTCCAGCTGAAAAGGAAATGCAAATGAATGATAAGAGCATCCTAATACTGTTTGGAACGACTAAAAGCTACCGAGAGTTACCTGGTTATGAAACAGTCTTAATTTAATACTGACGCCTCTATATGTCCTACGTAAGCAAACGAGAGCATCAGCGAGAAGATTGGCTGTTTCTATGTAGTTATTCTTAATGCTTCATGCTCATTGGTGTCACCGGGTCGGATTTTTTCATGCAGGTTCACCAGAAGCTCCTTCAGCTCAGACTCCAGCAGGGCCTCCAGAAACTCCTTCAGCTCAGACTCCAGCAAGGCCTCCAGAAGCTCCTTCAGCTCAGACTCCAGCAAGGCCTCCAGAAGCTCCTTCAGCTCAGACTCCAGCAGGGCCTCCATGTCAAAAACAGAAGAAATATCAAACTTATTTCAAGCTACGTGCAACAACACTTTCTTTGAACAGAGTCCAAAAAACATTTTTGCCAAAGACAAATTCCTGTAAATGGATGCAGATGGAAGCTGAAAGGGAACGAGTTTTTGCAGTGAGTTTTTTTCGCCATTGAAAACGATAATAGTTGCAGCATAAAAATGAATTGATTGCTGAAATGAGATGAGTTGTGATTTATAGGGCTGACCCGAATGCTTCGAAGCTTCGACTGTGGCCATGGTAATCCACCTCCAAATCAGTATGGAATACACGAACGTAATAATAATGTATATATCCCAGAATACCACATAAATACAGAATAATCCCACATCATTATTCATTATTCATATTCAACATTCCCCAATCAACTGCCTGCTTGAAATAAAAACATGGATGACATCAAACCTTCTCAAACTCAACAGCTGCAAAACAGAGCTCATGGTTGTGGCCCCTAAGGCACTGCTCAGGAAGGTTGGAGATCTCCTCCTAGACATAGATGGCAGCTCCATCTGCCCTCCAACCGCCTTGGTGTCATCCTGGACTCCACCCTCTCATTTCATTCACACATCAAATCCGTCACAAAATCCGCCTTCTACCACCTCAAAAAAATGTCCAGACTCCGGCCATCACTCTCCGACTCCATGGCAGAAACCCTTATCCACGCCTTCATCACCTCCCGTCTCGACTACTTGGACTCCTGTCCGGGGTACGCAGCAAAGCCCTGGACAGGCTCAAGTATGTCCAAAACTCAGTTGCCAGGGTTCTCACCCGCACTAGGCCCTGGAAGCACATCACCCCTACACTCATCCACCTTCACTGGCTTCCAATCAAGTCTCGCATCAACTATAAACTCCTCCTTCTCACATACAAATCCCTCCTT
>CAKALG010014807.1:0-17008 GCA_916700815.1 Helicolenus hilgendorfi | reverse complement strand
TAAAGGCAAGATTATCAACTTTTTGTTCTACTTTACCCAGGAGTTCTCCTTGAGATGTTAAAGCTTGGCAATTAAAATGATAATGACTTTATAACTACTTCAAGACTTGTTTCTAGGTATCAGACTGAACACACACACACACACACACACACACACACACACACATCTACACACAGACACACATGCATATGGGCTCACATAATTGTCACCTGTGTAAGGCTGACATATCACGTGTACAGCGCAGACGACTCATCTATCAATTCTCTCTGCTGCGTCATTTCCAACAGGTTCATCCTTTCATTCTCCGTCTCGCTCCTTCTCTCTCGCCCTTTTCTTCTCTTCTCGTGTGCAGAAACTTGTATTTTTCTATTGTATCATTAACTTTAATTTAACCTCTTTCTTTGTGTGGTTTCCACCTGGTAATTTCAATAAACTGAAGCAAAGACATCATGCAGATTAAATGTTTTACCGCAGCACGAGCACACTAATGCTTACAGAAACCTGTTACGTAAAGCACACACACAATATCCAGAAACAAGCTTGCATAGAATAAACAGTTTTATATCCCACACACTGCTGTCATTGGGTTGACACACACACACATGCACATATGGACACACAAATTAAATAAGTGCATTATAAAGCAGCATGGCGAATAGTCGTCTGTCAGTAATAGAGAGAGGATTAGGCTTGAATGGTAGTGTAATCACTGAATGTGGGTGTTAAATCCCTGGCATATAGCTTCCATACTGCTGAGTGCAGCTACGGGAAGTTATCTGCAGCTTCCATGGGCATCTGCACCAGAAATCACAGCACACACTCACACTCACAGCAAGGGAGTTACTGAACTAGTAAATGGAGTTACAAAATCACTACATATGCAATATCAGTGGATGTGGGGGGGGGGTTGAGAGAGACAGAAGGAAGGTGAAAGTGAATAAGAGTGAAACATCAAGGAGGGGGAGAACAGAGTGGGAAAGAGAAAATGAAGAGTCAGGAAAAAAATACAGTAGAGACGACTTTAAAGCAAGGCCGCAACCCAAAAATTACCATCTAACTGTATAGCAGTACCGGATTTCAAGACGCCAGAAACTTATAGGAGTCAAAATGAAATCCAGCCAACTATAGGACATGACCTCAAATTGCAAACACTTAAAGCATCTTTTTATTTAGCTCCTAATTTTATGATACTGCAGAATATTTATTCTCTCACAGACCCATGAAGAACGAACCTGACCCAGCGGATGGTTTGTTACACAGAACCATTTGAGAGGCCGTCATTGGAAACTGTTTCGAAAAGGCACGTTAAAAAAATGACTTGGCAGGTGATTGGATGAACCATCTCTCAATCAAACTTGAAGCCAGTCAGGAGAAGAGGGAAAACATATTTTTCATCAAGAAAATCCTTTGCTCTTCTTTCAATGAGGAAGTTCTCTCCAGTTCTGATATAAGGGATGCATCTACGCTAACCTCTTCAGGAGGTTGTTGTTTAGAACGAGCAGTCGTCTCTCCGTGTCGTCACCTCACACTCCTAAGCTACTCCCGTAGCTGCCAGTAGCTCCTCATAGGACAATAGACGTGTTTCCATTGACACATTTTTATTCGCATTTTGAAGGATAGCATTAGAAAAGCTGTATGGAAATGGCAAAATTATATAAAACGACAGGTAGATAGACCATTAAACATTTACCTACAAGCTCTGACTCACATATATTTGGGCAACATTAACAATCCAAACAAAAAAAAGGCAGCCGGCTTTTCTGTTGCAGTTTGGCATAAGAATAATGAAACAACTGAGGGTGGTTTGTATCCAGAGGCTGAGTCAGTTAATGTCTCTTGAAGCCGGCTGCTAATCAAAGAATAAACTGTTGAGAACCATTTAGCATCCTAATATCTATTCATATTTGTCCTCCTAATGAGGTAGGCTTAACTTAATATGTTTATTGGCTCCCTCGTGCCGGGTAAAAGGTGCATTTATTTCTACCATGCCAATATATCATGATTTGAACTGAGCCAAGTCATACAGTCATAAGAGGGATTACCACCTTTGTCATTGAGGGAAATCATTCAGCTTAAACAACTTGTCATTTCGCCAAGGTCATAAATCACTTCCATTAGCATGCTTAGTGCGTGTGTGTGTTTGTGTGTGTGTGTGTGTGTGTGTGTATCGGAGTGTCATTATCCATGGAAGCATACTAAGATACCTCTCAGTCATAACTGATGAGCTATGGGAAATACATCTCACTAAATGAAGATACACAGACGTTCTGTCGCTCACGTACCTGCGGGCGTATACGTAGACGAGGCGACTCAGGGAACACGGGGCCATAAGGGCTCTCCCTGGAGACGCACTCTCAAACCTGCAGTGCTCTCAATCAAGTCACTCAGTCAATGTCAAACACACACACACAGCGTTATATTACAATACTTGCCAGGACATCGTCTTGAATTAGTCATCAGTGTAACCTTGTTTTAACCCCCAGATTTGTCCTCTCACCTCTCAAATAAAATGTATTCAAAGTGAAGAATGATGAAATGTTTCAAACAATCTACCCTTGAGGCTGATGCCCTTTGGTCCTCACAAGAATAGAAGTAGAAGGAAGCGCACACACACACACACATACATACATACACTGATTGCTGAGTGGCCTCCCGTGTGTTTGTGTATGTTAAGTGTGTGTGTGCCTGTGGTTGTTGCATTAGGACTTGAATGTCATATCAATTGCTGCCTCTCTCTCTTTCTCTCTCTTTCTCTCTCTCACACACACAGCACAATACAGCCCCCTGAGGATTGTGTGTGTGTGTGTGCGTGCGTGCGTGCGTGCACGATGATTCCTATGTTGAATTGTAAATGTATGATTTGCGTATAAAGTGAAAGAAAGAAAGGAGAGCAGCCATGTTGGAGCTGACACTGAGCAATGACAGCAAATGTAGTCCTATACACCTATGCGATACAGATCACAGAACAACACACACGCACACACACACACATGGAACACACAAACCATTGGACCTCTGAAGATGAATGACAGCACATACACTCAAATTTACACTGAGAATCTGTCATACATTTTCCAAGCCAAATCTTTTGTTCTGACGTTGCCTCCTCACTCGCTCTCTCTCTCTCTCCCTCTCACACTTACACACATAACTTTACACACACACACACACACACACAGTGAGACGAAGCACATATCTCACTATTTAGTCTCCAGGAGAGGTCCTCATCCTAATCCCTGATTAACAATATCAGTCGGTGGTGACAGTTTAATTTAACACAGTGCCTCTCAAGGATTAGCCGCTACACGAGGGTGTGTGTGCAGACGCTCACAATTCCCCCCGCAGATTAAAGATCATGCTTATGTATATTTCACTTTAGAATAGCCACTGAGGAAATAAGATGATAATAGTTGCAAACACAATTTCCTGCAGCACAGCGGGGTTGATGATGAGAAAGCGGCCGTAGCACATACGTTGAGGGATTGTCCAAATAAAAGGTCAAAGTTTTTGGCATGATGAAGAGCCCCAGGTAATGTTTTATAGACGTCCTCTCTACCAGCATTTTAGGGAATGTCAGATATAAATTTTCTCATCATTTGGCTGTGCGTATGTAGGTCTGTGTAGGTGCTTATGTGTGTGTGTGTGTTTGTGTGTGTGTGTGTTTGTGAATCAGCAGCATGAAGAGAAGAGGATGCTTTCAGTGTACCATGTCTAAACCCTGCAAGCACATTCAATTTGAACAGAGATCAAACAGAGTTGCATCAGCGCTTATAATGTGCGTGAAATGATTTAAATGGTTGCCTTTAGCCAGGAATCAAATATTTCCACAGGCCATTGTCTAATAATTATTACACATATATCAGGGTGTCTACAGGACCTGCGAAAAGTTGGGAATTATAAAATCTCAAAAGCATCAAGTGTAGTTGTTGTAACTTTTACGTCACATAACGTTTTAGAGATCATGTCGCAGTTTCTTCATTTAATGTTTTAATTAACTTAAGGACCAATATGTCATATATTTACTGTAATAAATCATAAAATGACCATGATATGTTATCAAAGATTAAGGAAACATGCTAAATTGAAATACTAGTCTGACAACAATGCTACAGCCAGTATGTTCTCCTTCGAAATTTCCATTCCTGTCCAGAACGTCTCTTTTTGTTTTGGCCGGTGTGATCTCGTCCATTGCTCATTTCAACACCCCGTTGCCTTCTGTAGCCATGGAAGCAAGCAAACAAACTGGATCCACAGAGATAACGTAACGTTAGATTCTACCCGACCTGAAAAGCGGCTGTACATCGGTACATGTGCAGCTGGGTTATCAAGGCAGCGAGTATTTGAGACACACAGTCGGTGAAGAGATTGTGACTACAGGCGAGAGGCTAACGCGGTCGTGTATAGAACGTAACCCTAAAACTGCGAAAATGTGTGCTGCTATCAGTCACACCGGATGAGCAAACGAGCCACGGCTCCAGCGTCTTGTAGTTGGACTGCTGTTACTCATTTTAAACGCTAACTGTCAGTGCTACATATTGCTTCTTTAATGACAGTCTGAATGTGTGTTTCTTTTTCCAGTCATCTGCCTGGTTGGCCTTGGCCTGGTGGTGTTTTTCTTCAGCTTCCTGCTCTCCATTTTCAGGTCCAAGTACCATGGATACCCCTACAGGTAACTATAGCAACCGCACAGCACCACCGTACAGATGCTCGCACAAGTTCCATCCAGCTTACTCAACAGTTATTCAAACACAATATACAATGAATCTTAAAATCACTGAAGTTGACATAAAATCGCTGCAAAGTTATTGCAGGCACAGTGCAAAAAGTCCAGGCCAAAACCGGATCCATCCATTCCCATTATTTCATTGATCCTCAGACAGCTGTTCGATTGGAAACACTCCCTTCAAAATGTACAAGCCACGGCGCCAAGGCTCTTTCTCTAGAGGCCGATCCGACAGCTAAAACTTCAACAGAGATTTGCAATCTGACTTTGTTGCGGTACACTCAGTATATAAAGAACATTCACACGTCTTCTCTTCTTTATGCTGAGTATTAGAAATCATGGCTCTATCATGGATGTTTTTCTGTACGTCGTCATATAAGGGATGTGTTTGGACAGTAAAGCCCTTCAGCTTAGTGAGCCAGAACAGCAGCAATTTGGTCCCACTTTGTGCTAAAGGTCGCCACTACATAAAAAAGATTTAATGTGCGACAGAAAACACTCCACAAGTCCTCAGAGTCTGGGTCCAATTCATCGCCTCTGGAGCAGCTGTAAGATATTACAGCACACCTCCAGCTGCAGAAACTCACCACTGGAGCTGGAAGGGATTCAGGATGTTGGGGGCACTTCACCAGGGCAAATAATTTAGTTTTGGTATAATCATCAGTAGTTTCAGGTTTTTAGTTTTTTTTTTTTTTGTAGTCTTTGTTAAAAATGTTTTTTTGTGCAACACAAGCCACAAAAAAAAAAAAAAAAACGCTTTCTTATTTATATCCTTTTCTTCTTCTCTCCCTATTATCTTCTTTGTTTCTCTCCTGTCCTCCTCTCTACTCCCTTTAATCCTCCCCTGTCTCTCAGCTTCCTTATTAAGTGAAAAAAAGACAGAAGAGGAGGTCAGAGGATGGGGAAGAGGCGGTAGGTGAGGAGAAGAGGAGTCGAGAAGATACTTGAAGAGGAGGAGGAAGCGTCAATATTGAGTCTAGAGTGCATGATGGGATTTCTTTTTTGTCTGTTGTTTTTTTATCGCCTCCTATCATAAACTAGTTGAATAGAAACTAAATTATTACCTCTTACACTGGAAAATAAAGGTGTTTGGCATGTCTCTGTGTTTTTTCTCTTTTTTTTATGGTTCCTTTCACTGGGTGAATATTCCATGTGGTTGGGTTTACCTGTGTGTGGTACGTATGCTGTTTTTAATCCATATATTGGATCTGATCTTGAGAATTGTGTTGCAGGTGCAGGGGGAGAAAGAGACAACTGAAGTCACAGAGAGTGAAGTGGGTGTTGAGAGGACGGGATGTGAAGCAGATTAGAAAGATGGTTTAAGTGGTATATGGTGAGCACAGAGGCAGAGAACTAACGTTTCTTGATTGGTTAGTAAGGAAAGCGTATTAACCAGGTGTATAATCTCTCCATATATGCTTGTCACATCTTTGTCTCACACACATACAGACACACACATTCGAAGGTAAAGATGTTAATCCCCCGCTGGTAAATTCCTGCTTCAGCTTCTGCTGTAGGTTTGGAGCTCAGTCAGACTCGGTTTCACGGTTGCGACCAGTTTTGGATTGAGAAAGCTAAAATATGACTTGTTCTAACAATGAACAGTGTGCAGACTTAGACAGACACATATGGGATGAATCCAGTCATTTATCACAGGTCGTAGGGCTTTCTCTCTCTTAGACTGCATGTTTACACCTTCTGGTGCCAGACTCTGCTTTAGATTTCTTGGACAAGGACCAAAATCATTTATTTTCCTGTCTCCATCCCTGTAATCTCACAGCATGTTCATTTTATACTAGGGATGTGGCGGTGATGACATTTTCCCACCGGTTAATAAACTTGTGACAACACCGGTGTTACCAATTACACCGGACATTTTACAAGAAAAGATGACAGTCAATATGTGTCACGTACACCGGCTGCACGGCGATGGACTCATTAACATTATGGTTCCCTTATATCACTGGGTTTAAATCTGTAATATTGCCAAATAGGCGCATTTACTTTTCGCTTTGCATCGTCTTGTCTGTCTCATCCTGTGTGTGTGAAATATGACACCTGCTACTCTGAGCTGAGACTCCCTATGGAGCAGATGCATTCACTGGGAGTTTGTAGCATCCGTCTTTATATTGATAACATGGCCCTGAAACACCAAAATGAACTAAATGGGTTTTATTTCTATAAAAAAAAAAGCAAAACGATGGTGGGTACGTAACGTAATTGGTGTGTGCCCGACCACCGTGTTACACCGGTAACACCGACTACCGAGACAAGCCTATATTATATGTGTTTGCATAATGTTCACTGCTTTCAACTGGATATATTCTGTATTTTCAAGTAAAGTCAATAGTTTGTTAGGCATCTAAAACTTTTTGGATGAGGTTAAATTAAATACAAATTCTTTTCATAGTTTGATAGAAACTAAATAGTCAAAATTAACCAATATGAGATAGGGCACAAACAATAACTCCACTTCCACATTTTAACTTTTTGCTGCACTAAATGAACATCAACTTCTCCCCGCACTGGCACCGATCTTAAAATACTAATGCAAAACAGTAGCACATGAAGTGAGTTTACAGAAGGCTGGCTGCGAGTGCTGTAACTTTCCTTGCTGAATGTGAGAAGCATAGGTCATTTAGAGAATACATACATTTCTAATTCTTTCACTTGCGGACTGCCCACTAAAACACTGCGTGGGCTGGAGCATTGAAACCATTTATGTAACCCTTCTATGCGTGGGCAGTCAGAGGAACGGTGCTGCTCATAGACCAGTTTCGACAAATGTAATAAAAATATTGCCTCTCAGACTTCCCATTTTTGTCTATTTTTGTATCAAATCGCTGGAAGACTGAACTGTTGTGCCTGCGTGTGTGAGCAAGCTGATCTTACCAAAACACAAGCTGTTTGAAGAGCTGGAGACTTGAAACTGAGTTGGTCACTGTATTGAAATTGCATAGCATTTTCAGTTTTCATCCTTTCCTTCCCTTTTTTTATGTAGTCAAGATCTGCAATGTAGTAAACTTACTGAAAATCATTACACTCAGTTGGCTGTTGACTTGTTGAATAGTGTGTATGAATTTGCCACTACATTCAGCCAGTGGAAATAAATCAAAGGTTACAAAGAACTCTTTCCTATTTTCTGCACAGAGAGAGGAAGTATAATAAGAATGACTACCTTTAGCAAGATCATCTGATTCGACTGTTATCAAGCCATTAAACAGGCGTTATCAGTCACTATAAGCACTATAAATGTGGGTCAGTAGGGGCTTACTACGTTGTAAAAGTGAAAGCAACACATTCTAACATTTTATAAAACTGAATGAAACGTCACGTTTTGAAAACAAACCAAAAGGCTTCTTTAAGTTTAGGCAATAAAACTACGGGTTAGGGTTAAACTATGGCTTCTTTAGGTTTAGGCAATAAAACAGCAACTTCTTTAGGTTTAGGCAATAAAACTACAACTTTTTAAGTTTAGGCAAGAAAACAAAAAAATCTGTAGGTTTAGGCAATAAAACTACGATTTCTTTAGGTTTAGGCAACAAAATTACAACTTCCTTAGGTTTAGGCAAAAAAACTACAACTTTTTTAGGTTTAGTAAAAAAAAAAAAACGCTAAGTTAAGTTTATGGAAAAACGTTGTGTTTTAGGTCCCGACCTCTTATGGAGTTTCACTGTGTCTATACCACAGCACCTGACTTCTGCTTCTGCCCTTCTCATAATAACTACGATCGCTAGATGTCGCTGTTGTGTTCTTTTAAACCTTCTTTTGGTGAATACATGATAAAACCTACTAGTGGGTGTAGTAGGCCCCTATTGACACACATCTATGGGGCTTATAACGACTGATAACACCTATTTAATAGCCTGACAACAGTCTAATCGGCTGGAAGATAGCAATAAACATAGCCACTTCGTAAGAGATGAGAGATAATCATAGCAAGTAATACCTGCACTCTTTATGCTTGTAAGTAATGTCCTTAGTTCAAGGGCCGAGTTGTGGTATCAAGTACTTAAGTATATTTGAATGAAACGATGGACCATCAGCAGTAAGAGCAGAATCGGTTTCCCTTCAACTGTTGGCCTTTACGGTGTAGAGGAAATAAGCAGAACAAATGTCACCTTCAGGGAGGGATAAGTATTTGCAAATGGAGCGAAATCGATGTAGATATTAGGTCGAGGGCAGCTGTAGAACAAAAGGCATACTGATATATAGAATAATCTCTCCATTGGTTCAAAAAGTCACACTTTGCAATGCTGGAATTGGCCACATTGCATGGAGACCAATCACGGTCAATACACTTTAAGTTAGATTTAACCCTTGCAATTGAATTTACTTCGTCATTGTTTGGGGTCCCATAGACCCCACTGTTGTATGTGAAAAAAAATGCTAACATTGCAAAATCAATATTGTTTTCCCCCTCTAAAAACTCTTAGTAGGAATGGATTGAAGCGATAACCCTTCCCTTTGCCATAAACTGAGCTTGCACATTTGGTGAAGGTGGTGTTACTTATGTTTGTGGTGAATTAGACTCCAGAGAAATCACACTCCTTTTTAGACCTCCTGTGAAAAACTCCAATAACAGAAATCCAATTTGGGAGGCAGTGCTGCATAAAACTTACTGTCAAACCCAATCACAGATGTAGAGCTTGTGGAAATCCATTGTATTTAAACTATGTTTTACAGCTGAGGTCTCTCAGATCCCAAACAGAAGTTCATTTTCCAGAGCTGACTTCTGAAACATGCCATCAGTTCATTATGCCATCAGTATAATATTTCATTAATCAAAGAAATATACTATTGTCACCATTTATTAATTAAACAGGCTTACAAAAGAAGCTTATAGTTACTGGCACACTGTAGTGAAATTTAGGCAGTTGTTTTTTTTAGGAAATAAATCAGGTGGGTTTGTCAACAGATGACAATAAGTATGATTGCCTGTATCTTTCCCAAATAAGAAGTGGACGTAGTCACCGTGATGTCACACATTGGTTTGTGGACTACGGTTTTGAAGCCTCAAGTTTGACATTTTGGCCGTCGCCATGTTGTTGTTTTTTGCAACCAGAAGTGACACGAGTGGGTGGAACTAAGTACAGGAGAACGCTGAATAAGACATTTTCAGGCAACCAAAAAGATTATAATTAACTTTCATGAACTAAAAACACACTGTGAAAGGGTTAAAGATGTAAGAAGAAAACATGGACAACTCCCTGTCAATCACTAGGTAGCAACGCCCTAAAGCATCCCCTGCTTTATAGTCTATTTGACTCTAAATGGGACCATAATATACTAAATGAACATCATGCTGTATTGAAAAAGACTTGAAACTAGTGATTGAGACCATAAACTCATGTTTACGATGTTTACCGAGGTAAAAAAAAATCAAGTGAGAAGATCATTTTCTCATAGACTTCTATATAATCAACTTCTTTTTGCAACCAGAGGAGTCGCCCCCTGCTGGCTGTTAGAAAGAATGAAAGTTTAAGGCACTTCAGCATTGGCTTCACTTTTCAGACTCTGAGGTAGCCCGCTGATCTCTCCCTGTCATGTAGTAGCAGCCCATCAGTGTGCCTTCAGTCCATTGCATCCTGGGATAGACCTCTGCCTGTGACTAGAGCACATTCATACATTTAATACAAATCTGTTGTACAATTCAAAGGCATTACCTGTCCCCCAGTATGAGTACAGGGGCTGGTCCAAAATGAAATCAGCTTAGTTAAATAAAAATAAATAGGCTTTCAGAACTACAGAAGAACACATTCACAAGAGAAGGGACCTTTCAAAAATACATTAGTACCGTGTGTCTGGTTGGTATTGTTCGTTTGTACCCGCTAATGTTTATATCAATGCTTCCATCTAAAGAAAAAAAATCGAAGAAATGTAATTGGCATTTGGATGGTGCCAGCAGGACAGGCATTTGTGGGTGTGATGGTGGACATATTTTACAGATGGCAATTCATAGACCGCTTTAACTTTTCCAGGAGCCTCTTTCTCATTTCTGATATCCTGTTAAAGAGCTTTTTGTTTACAGTCTGATTTACGCACAGCCAACAAACACAAAAATTCTTTGTCTTTTTTTTTTTTTTTTTTTTTTAAACTTGCCTTTCCATATTAGTTTGAACCTCTGAACAGGCGCTCCTGCTGAGGTTTCTTTGCACTCTCACAGCACATGTTCAGTGCGTCCTCGTTGTAACATGCAGTATGTATTGGTGTGCGCATTGGTCACTTTGCAACCTTTACAAGTGCTGTAACCCTTCATATACTCAGAGCACTGCCATTCATCAACTGCTTTGCAATGAGGTTGTTCTAATCATTGGGCCAAGCCTCATGTGTAACTTTAGAAAAAAAAACTTTGAGGAACTTTTCAAATGTCTTATTGAACTTTTCAATTTCTATTCCAATTCTCTAACTTGATATATTACAGCTTATCTTGAATAAATCACAGCTACTAGTGCGTTGTTTCTCAGCAGTGGTGCTGCAACCTGCTGTGTCTGGTGTTCCTTCCTTACCTGACCTCTGTCGGTGTCCTGCTGCGCCACGACAAACCTTGAAGAAACTCTTCTGCCGTCTGTCTGTTCGGGGCATGATGCCACCTCACTGTGGGCAGACCTCTCCTCTCGTCTCATCTGCAGTCCACAAACACTTTCTCCAGGCGTCCACACCACAGCTAATTATCAGAGTGCTGCTCCAGTTGTTGCTGTTTTGTTGCATCAGTGTCTGTATTTTGCGTGTGCACATTTGGGCTTGTATGCGTGTACGTGGATCAAAGTGTGCGCATGTGTCCGTGATGCTTTGTGTATGTGATTTAAGAGGAAAACAGTCATATTAGATAGAATTAGAATAAGGGAATAAGACAAAATTATTACATCTCTCTCTGTGTCTCATCTCTCTTGAACAACTGTTTCTCGATTTAAAATAGAGTTTACTTCTTTACATCTTTTTCTCTTTTTTTCTGATGACGCCTGGCTCCTTCTGTTCTGCAGTTCTTTTCTCAGGAAGAAAACATGGAGATAATGTGATGCAAGGCCATCTACGGTGCCCTACACACTAGGAAACTGTCTGCGCACCGGTGCCCCACCGCATGCAGCTGGTGCCCTTTATATTTTTTTACCACTGTGCGGAGGTCAGGTCAGCTTATGAACCTACACACATGAAAGATGAGTCATTTTTGTGTGTTGTTTTTTCATCCTGTGTCACCATTAACGCTTTCCATTAACTATGACGTAAATCCGCGTCAGTATTAAACGCAGAGAGAAAGTGCACTGGGAGTGTGATGGCGTAGTATACGGAGCGAAAGAGACACACTGTGCGGGCGGGAGGGAGGAAAGGTGTATGAGTTCAGCACAAAGCTTTTATCCAGGAGGCCGCTATTCGTGTCCCATGCGTCACGTCACAATCAGCTGTCCGTTCATGTCCCGTGTTCACAACGTTCAGTGTCATTTTCACTGAACAAACGTAGTACTGTTAAGCCCAACCATGTTGTTTTTTACGAAAAACCTAACTATAGTGGTTTTGTTGCCTGAACCTCAGCAAGTGTTTTATTTTAATTCACAACATTCAGCATGTGTTTCCTGCGACCGAAAAGTGACGCCGATGGGTCTGACAGAGCGTCAGTATGTGACGGGTTGGGATGAGAATGTGTTGTAGCACCCACCCTCAGGTTCCCCTTCACTTCAGGTTAACACTGTTAGCCTGTCAACTGTGTTGCCGTGGTTTTCACTGTTCGCGCTGTTAGCTCTGATAGCTATGAGCCGCCGGCTCAGCTATCGCCACATTGGGAGCCCTGCGGAGGCAATAGATATGCTCCCAATCTCACATTTAGCACCTTTTAAAGAAATGACCAGCTGTGTTTGTTTCAAAGCATGTGAGGCTTCGCGTTAACTCACGGAAGCATCGGCATGCGTCATGTACGACATCAATCCCTGATGTGAAAACTCATTTATTTTCATGTGACTCACAATCTCTGAAACATCTTCTAGGGCCTGCGAACACCCTCTATAACTTCCTACAATAATCACGCCACTGATGAGAAAAGGTACTTCAGGAAACTCATTGCAGGGAGGATAATTCAGAAAAGTATTTCTTTGATTCCATCCCCAACCCTACGCCCACCGCTGACGCTATACCATCGCCATTCCTACCAGATCCTGCCAGTGGATAAGCCGGGGTGTGCCCTGAAAAGTAATAACTAAGATTAAAGCAATCACAGCGGCATTACCTGAGAGAGAAAGGGGGGAGGAGGGGAGAGCCTGCACAGCCTGGTATGGGAACATAAAAAGGCGTAAATAAAATGATACGTTTACTGATAATACTGGATAATGCTGTGGCGTGACAGCTTGAGAATGTGCAAGATTCAGAAGTACCATCTACCACATATGATATTACCACTCCTATTTGCAGGGGAACTCATTTTGAGGAGAGGTTTCAGTTCAGATCTATTTTTCTGATGAAAAATACATAATCACAAGCAGTAAGAAAAAATCTTTAGAAAGAATCTGCAATTGTGCATGTGGGTGTGGGTGTGAAATAGAGGGAAGAGGAGATGTAATGTTATCTATTTTGTGAAACTTTCATTATCTTTTTTGCAAAACATCAGTACTGTAGGTTGCATTGAAACTTATTAAAACTTTCTACTTCTCGAAAGTTCTTCCAACTTTCATCAGGCAACAGGGACATTTATTTACTTTTATGATCAATACGGCCAGATAAGAACAATGCTGTCTGTCTTTGTTCCTGAAACATTCATCTAACAGGATTTTTCTTTTACCAGTGTGCCAAACACTGATGTAGTCGGGACTAAATTCGTTGTTTCGAAGCATCATCTCATTAAGATGTGCTGGGGACATATTAGGTGTGGACTTGTGTCACATGACTTGGACTCACAAATGTGATGAGTATAGACTCAACTTGACAAATTCAAAAAAGACTTGCAAATCAGCTTGGACAACAATGACTAGTGACTTCACTTGGACTTGAGCCCTTTGACTTGAAAATACTTGATACCTTCCCCCAAGCCCAAAAGTTAAAAAGTATGTTATTTAAAAAGTGTGCCACAAATCATTCCATGTCCCTTCATTTCCGGAATCAACTTACGGTAACGCTGTTCATTTACACAACGTTTAATTCCCCAGATCCACTTTGTTTGAACCAATCCGACAGCATCCAATCAAGTTGCAGGACCGAACCATGAAGAACTCACGTTACGTTACGGAGTGGCAGTTGGAAAAAATGATACCAAAGATGGTTTTGTCCATGTACAAAAACTATGCGGTGGTAATTGCAGTATAAAAAAGTGTGGGTCGAGAATGATAAACGGAGATGGAAATGGCATTACATTAGGTGAAGACCGAATTATAACTTGTTTTGAAACTCAAAGTTAAGGACTTGGGACTTGCCTGTCTTGACTTAGGACTTGGACTTTGGACTTGACTCGGGACTGGCCTGTCTTGACTCAGGACTTGTCAGTCTTGACTAGGGACTTGACTCAGGACTTGTCAGTCTTGACTTGGGACTTGACTCGGGACTTGTCAGTCTTGACTTGGGACTTGACTCGGGGCTGGCCGTTCCTGACTCGGGACTTGAGTGAAATGACTTGGTCCCACCTCTGTTAAATAGTAAAAAAAAAAAAATATGTAAAATGAAATTACAAATTAAAGGTAAAAACATAAAAAAAAGACTTTGCACATAGTCTAAGAGTTCAGTTTAAGCAAAGACGATGCCTCAGAGATGAGATGAGAAAAATAACAGCAGACTGGGAACAAGCAAGAGGAGAGCTGCCAGTTTAATGTGCATGTTTGACTTTTAATAAGCTACAATTTCAGCGGGTCTGTTAAGGAAGGGTGAGTATTGCGTTGTCTGAAGTGCAGCTGCAGAAAATGGAAAAGGCTGACTAGCTAAAGTCTATTGGAAATAATTCAATTACCTGAGCTAGTCTGAGGCACACTGTTTTTCTTCTGTAGAATGAATAACTGCATGTCTCTTAATTTTTAAACTGACAATTTGTACTATTACTATGCATGTCTTATTCCTACTGCAAGGCAAGGCTGCAACACGTTCTCATCTCAACTCATCACATACTAAGGCCAAAGAGTGTAGAAGCAAGGAGACAAAACTCAAGGGCTTTTTTGACAACAGCCGCTGCCGCCATTTTGGACTGAAAACACTTATTATATTTATAATATTTTATTGTTCCATGCCGGCCAGTTGGATAGAATATGACCATTGAATAGAAATAATTTAGTGCCTTTTATACAGCACTTTTTAGGCAGACATTTTACTGGGTACGTCATCTAGTTGCTTTCAGTCCAAAATGGTGGAAGCGTGGCTTTGCTGCTGGGCGCTGTTGACAATTTGACTTTCACTTGACAATATACGTTTTTTGCTTAGGCTTTGTCAGACAAATGGGCGTCACTTTTAGGTCGCAGTAATCATGTGATTCATGTTGTGAATCAAACAAAACCACTTGCTTAGGTTTAGGCAATAAAACAGTTAGTTAGGTTTAAGAACAAACAACATGATTGGGCTTAAAATTACTACGTTTGTACAGTGAAAATTTGACTTGGCGTTGTGAACATGGGACACGAACAAACAGCTGATTGTAACGTGAAAGTGAAACTTAACACACGGGACACCAACAGCAGTCTTCTGATAAAAGCCTTGTGTTTGTTGTGCCCATCCACCTCCCCTCCCGCCCGTCCTCTGTGTCTCTTTCGCTCTTTAAACTACGTCACAGCAGCACTTTCCCTGAGCGTTAACTGTTGCCACAGACGAGCTTACATTGTAGTTAATGGAAAGCCCAGTGTGTCACATACTGGTGCAAAAGAGTATCTAACGCCAATGACAAAGCGTCGGTATTTGACGCCCTGGGAATGAGAACGGGCTGGTATATGGCACATGTGGTTTGAAGATACAGGAACATACAGACTGTGCATGATTCTCTCGACTGTTGTCCTCACTTCTTCCCCAAAACAACATCCTGAACCCGTCAATAAGAGACAGCAGTCAACTTCCTCAGCGAGTCTGAAAGTTTTCTCTCGCAGACATCTGAAGGGTTGCCCTCAATCGAGGGCTTCCACCCTATAACGCCACAACACCGTCTCCATGGCAACAAGTTCCCTCAGACCTATATGAAGTGCACTTATATCATAGTAATGGCCTACGAGAGCAAGTGTGTCTGTGTATTATTTAAGTGATGTGAGACACGGGGAGAAAGTTGGGAGGATAAACAAGGTGGTTACACAAGCTGCCCGACCAAAACACCATTTGCATTTTCTTCTCATGATTGCTAAATATAACTTTTACAGCTTTTAATTATGTTGTGTTTAAATAGGATTTCTCTACATGTTTTTTTTTTTTCTTTCTGTCTCTTTTTTTAACACTTTTCTTGCGGTCTCAAACTTAGAGGGTTAGTCAAGATTTCCTCTCCAGTGTTAAAGCTTTTTATCTACTAACAAGCTTTCAACACTTGTAACTGAGTACAGACACCTCACATACACACTGTACCATGCAGACTGTAATTACATGCTGTTACAGTAATGGCCTTAAGACCTGTCAGGCTGCCATTTGTTGCAATACCTCAAGTATCGCTCAGAGATACAAGTCTCTCGCACACACAGTCGCAGAGATACACAGCGGGTGAAGGAAAGTTAGGTTTCAAACTGTTGGCTCTTGACAGACCCGATTCATTTCCTGTGAAGTGCACTTGTCGTACAGCAACATGTAATACACTGTAATTGTCACTCTTTACTCCTCTTTCAAACTCACTTCCCCTTCCCACTATCGCTGCCTCTCAATCTCTCTCTCCACTTCTTCTTTCTTTCCCTCTAAGCACGCGAAAGGAGACAACAATCACAGCTCATCAAATCACCATCAGCTCCTAATTAACGGTATAATTGTGGCTAATTAATAAATTGATTAAAGTGCCTGGGAAGAACCCAAACAGACCCCACCCTTGGTTTCCCAGAGGGCTGACGGCGGTGACGCCACCCCCCCACCTCCTCCACACCGAACACAAACAAACTCTCTCCACGACTTCAAAGGGATGAATTAGATAAGTCGGTGGCCGTCCTGCGAGGGAGCAACCAGCTAATTTTCTTCTCACAAACAAACTGTCAAAACACACGTTTCATACGAAGACCGGAGGGGTCTGAGATCATCATCAACGTTACGACTTTAAAGAGGAGCGCTTTTTTAGCTGCGCAGTGGCTGGCTGTTGAGAAAAGAGCCCTTCAAAGGGTAGCCTTCAAAGGGGGTTTTAATTATTACATGGAGACTTTCAGTCTCTGT
>CAKALG010014806.1:0-13884 GCA_916700815.1 Helicolenus hilgendorfi | reverse complement strand
ATGGATCAGACTTGGCCCAACCTGCTGGCCAGGACTGGAGACTCAGCCAGCCGCCTCCGGGGAACGGCCACTGCCTTCATTCAGGTATTGTTAACACGCTGGACTGACCAGAGTGGCACCGGTTGATTTTTATTAACCTTTTACTTCTTGTCATCTGCCCTCTGGCTCCATAGCAGCAATGCAATCTGCCTTTACTCCCTCCACCATCTTCCCTGAAAACTTTTGTCTGATCATGTAAAAACAATGTAAAATGTAGTGAAGAGGCTACTGATGCCCTTGGTGCTAATCTCATTTATGTTTATGGTTATTATATCTCTAGTTTGAAGCTGTGGTGATTTCTTGATAATAAATTTCCACACACACAACAATAGTGTGGAACTTATGTCATCTTGTAACAAAAACAAAAGGACTTAATTAACCTCCCTATCCCATGAGGCGGGCCTAGACAAGACTCACAAGGGTGGAACAGCATGACAGCAAACCCAAAACACTGTGCACCGATAAAACCCACAAACACATGAAGACATGCAATAAAGTATTTACCATATTAAAGGCAAGTACAATAGGAGGAGTGAGATTATAGTATATAGTATATGTTATTCTCTGAGAAAAGATAGATTACCTCAAAATACGGAGGTTCCCGCTTACTTCTTGTTCCAAAAGTTTAAAAAAAATTCACTAGCTTGACCGACAGAAGCCAGTTGAGTAGCAAGCTATTAGAATGGATCATAAACTGTATATAAAGATGGACGACATGACAGCTCCCCAAAAGTGAAGCCAAAACATCTCAATCGCCCCCTGGTGGCTGGCTTCTATGGAGGACCACAAGAGTCACGTAAATAGTAATAGAGCATTTAATAAATTGATAATTAATTGTACAATAAAAATCTGCATTAATAAATGTGTTTACAAATTAATTTATTAATTGCACAATAAAAACAATGTGTTTCTTTATTTGACATTTTAATGGGCAATAAAAATAATTATGAAAAGAATTTACAAATTAAATATTAACCAATCAATAAATACTTCAAATTAAAAAAGGATTCACAAAATCACCATAAAACAGTCAATAAGTACATCATTTAAAAATACACTAATTAATTAATAAATAAATAAATAATGGAATTTCAAATTTTATTTGAAAATGCAGTTTAAAAAGAGAAATAAATAACTGGATTCACAAAGTGAATTAAGAATACTGGTTTTAATCAGGTATTTAAAAGGGCAACTTCTTTTCCCATTTGCAATTGCTATTCCTTAATGCTTTTACTAAATGTATTAGCTATTGGATTTGCTGACTCATTTAGCTTCTCCGGTAATAACGCGGCGGCAATAACCCGGGTCTCTCTCTCTGTTCATCATGTAGGCCTTGACCATCATTACCACATACAAGCAGATGGTTGAACAAGATACTGTAATCATTGACGTAGAGGGACATGTTTTGTAAACTCCGAATCCATCAGAGAAGAGAAAATATGTCATGATTCAATAAGGGTGGACCTGTTCTGGTTAGGGATTTTGAGCAGTGTGAGAAAGTCATTAGATCACAGCTAATGAATAGCTAGTGAATTAATTTCAAGCCCTAAGATCAGGTAAAAGCAGAAAATGATTCCTTTACTGAATTGTCTTTTCAAAATGTTAGATTTCTGTCTTAGAATGGTTTTATTTCATTCATGAGGATTATATCTGATAGACAATAGCCCACTCAGTCCTTTTTTTACCTGCTGAAATTCCTTTAATTGACCATTACAACCCATAGTTTTCACTTGCCAAACACTGATTGCAGCTCCTATCGTGGACTGGAAGTTTTTTCTTTGCCTCAGAATGGTTTTATTTCATTCATGAGGATTATATCTGACAGATTATAGCCCACTCAGTCCTTTTTACCTGCTGAATTTCCTTTAAATGACCATTACAACCCATAACATACAGTTACTGTACCCAGTTTCATGTTTCTAGCTCGTTCCAGCTCATAGCAAATTGAGCAAAGGCATAATTTAGCATGTAATGCTACATAGGCCAAGCCTATATGCACCGATCAATATGACACTTCAGATCTTGGTTAATACTTGCCCCCAGAGCATGTGCACCAAATTTGATGAAATTCTGTCCACCGGATGTTGAGATACAAGTTTTTGGTATTTGCGGCGCCCCCTATGGGTCAAGTGGAAAATGCTTTGATCCGAATTCATCGGCAACCACTGGATTTACATCCATTGGTGCCACATGTTGTTTAAAACCAAAAAAAACTTAATAATATAGGATCACACATTTTTTGCAGAAAACGATGTATAGAAACAATAACCTGTGCCGTTATTTAATACTTAAGAAATAGTTTACTGCAGAATTTTTTCTTAGAAAAGCTTAATTGTATTATAGCGTGTGAATTCTAATCCTGATATTCAGTATGCTGGAACCAGCGAGAGTTTGGCATTTTTGCTTGATAAATGACTTAAACGATTAATCAATTTGTTGTCGATCTGCTAATTGATCAATTGTCTATTCTTGAGGCTGAATTCTTCCTGTAAGCCCTTTCATACATAACCTTTATGTCATTAAAGTAAAGGTGTCATTGGTATGATTAGTAATCACAGTAGATAAAGACGCAGGCAGTGACCTACGTGCACCTGCAAGACAAACTGATTGTATTCATTTGTGTGCTTAACTGGAGTTTTACATGCACGTAAACACAGATAATGGGTTTGGTTAAATGGAGCACGTTTTATTCCTTTCAGGTGAAATCAGTCTGATGGGCAGCACCCACAAGTCTGCATTCAAACAATGATCAGAAAGGTGCCTTATTTACACGCTCCACAGTAAGCAAACAGAAGGAGCAGCCCCAACATGTGTAAAATTCAATCCAACTTTCCTCCAAAGGCAAACTTTGGAAAACATTGCCCATGCGTGCTTGGTCTATCTCTGTGTTTTTGGATTGAGGGAACAGTTTTATCATAGTATACTACTTTATCTCTCTGAAACTAAATGACTCTTCCAAGAAAGATGTACCACCCAAAAAACAAAGGTTCACAGTGTTTGTAAATTAGAAACAATAGTTTTTTCTTCATATCACAGACACCCTTCCAACAGCAAAAATGTAATAAGTCTAAATGTAATGTAAGTCATAGCCAAGGGTGCCTTTTGTTGTTTAAAAGTGGAGCGGTAACACTCTATGCTGTTTTCATAAAGTTAGAGTCCTCATTCGAGCTGCAGCGTTTAATCGATTTGTTGTAAACTATTAAATTAATCGCTAACTACTTTTATCTATTAATTGGTTTGAGTAATTTTTAAGTATAAATTAGTCAAAATTCTGATTGCAGTTTCTTAAATTTCTTTACTCCTCTATGACAGTAAACTGAATATCTTTGAGTTTTTCATAATTTTCTGACATTTTATAGACCAAACAACTAATCTATAAATCAATAAAATAATGGACAGATTGATCAACAATGAAAATAATAGTTAGTTGCAGCCTTAGTCCTCATTGAATTGGAACTTTGAGATCCTGTAATTATCCCTTAATGTTGGTATGCCCCCACTGTATACTGTAGGGAGAAAGAACAATGCATGCCATTATTTTAACACCTTTCATACGTGTGTTGCTTTTTCACTCTATTTATCACTCTTTTTTCAGTCTATATAACTGCCTGCATGTGTGATGAATGAGGTCGTGTGTGCAACCCGCTGATTCAGCGAGTAGCTGAACTGAGGGCGTTGCTGTTTTGGTGGTATGCGTCTTTGCCCTTACTTCTCAGATTTAGCCAGTTTTGTTGGTTGGTGTTTTTATTTATTTTAATTTTATTTTGTTTAAGAGCTTAAGCATCCACCACTCACCTGGCTGAGAGGCTTTTTTATGTGCTGGACGTTACATGCAAATACAAAACAAGCTTCTGCACATTAACTTCTGTGTACTGTATTTAATTGATCCCAATCAAATAGAGTGTGTTGATCTTAGTGTGTTTATTAATTTTAGTTTTTTTAAACAGGAGCTTGTAACATCCTAAAGGTCCAGTGTGTAGCATTTCCGGGGATCTATTAGCAGAAATGGAATATAATATTAATAAGTATGTTTTCTTTTTTCCTTAATGTATAAAATCACCTGAAAATAAGAATCGTTCGAAATTAAATTTTGCTACAAAAAACTTGAACAAAAATTGTGTTGTTCGCCTCACCTTGCAGGGTTGAATCAACCTCATCACACCGCAGACGCCACCGTTGCGGGGTAACGTGAGCCGCAGAGTGCAACATATATTAATTGTATTAGTATTTATTTATGTTCATAAAAGCACACCGAAATAAGAAGAAAGAAAACGTGTATATGTATCTTTCAGGACCTTTACCTTGGCCTCGGAGGGGTAGAAACAGCCATCTTTATGCAAAATAAAACGGACAACAGGTCTAACATGAGCAGGGTTTTACGCTAGACTTTTTTTTTTTAACGGCCATTAAAGTCATTATTATTCCAGGATTCTGGACATATAAAACATCTACCGGACATATCGCGGTCTAAAAAATTAAATAACAGGCTGGTCAGTCCGAATTCTGCATTTGTCAAATTCAAAATTGTGTTGTGTGGCTCGTAGGGCTGTAGCCGACCGAATAGTTTGAAGCTTCATTCATAACGTTGACATTCAAATTATTATTAATACCTTACCGAAAGTCATTATTCCAGATGATGGTGTTTTTGTTCTTCATGGAGTCGGTCGCCATGTTTCTACATCACTAAATCTTACACAATGCACCTTTAAGTTAGCTTTCCTAACATGACATTGACCTCAGGGATTGATTGCCTGCATGCTGCAGTGTGCTGTAGCTTGATATACATACAGGGTGAGTTAGGAGGTGTCTGAGTTGCTGTCATGCTCTGCTCCAGCCTTCAAACAAGCCCCATGTTGTAGTTCATCTAACTGCCTAGACTGGCTCCTTGTAGCCTTTAACTGAAACAGAGCCACTAGTGCAGGTTCCATACTGAAGAGGTGGTGTTTGTTATTTGTGGCCTGTACTGCAGGGTTGGCGCTTTCATGTTGCACTGGTAGGTGAGACCAGAAAGTGTTACTGGCTTGGATTGAGTGATGACGTACAGTAAGTGAAGTAAACTCTGTGTGAACATACGCAATGTGCATCTGCTGAATCTGTTGCAGACTCATGCAGCATGCGTGTGTGTGTGTTGAGTAAGAAAGGAAGGGAGGTCTTTATGAGCTACAGTAGCTTCTCCTTTAATGAGTTCAACTTAGGACACAGGCCATTACCACGAATCTCAGCCCTCTGAAGTCATCACCCGGCCCTTCTGGGTCTGTTCAGACCTCCGCAAGAGCAATTACTGAATGCCTCTTTGTATTGTGATGACAAATTATATACTTTGTTTTGTGTGTGTGTGTGTGTGTGTGTGTCCCAAATGTCCGACATACATTCCACTCACCTGATGAGGCTAAAATGGCAAACAGCTGAGAGAAGTTTTTCCAAGAGTTGTCTTCTGTCTTATTTTAATTGTACACTTGTATTCCCTGTCATGACTTGTCTCTCTTACAGATGCTTGTGTTGAATGACAAATCACCATGTGTAGCATCACACAGATGTGTTTTGTTAGCGGCTTACTGTACAGCACACGTATCACTTAATGTAAAGATGCATAAGCCTACAACGCCATTGCATGACCTTTACACTGTAAATGTCAAAGTCATTGTCTCTTTCTCATGTCCTTCTTTTAGGAAATTGCTGTTTTGAAGGATGTACGCGCCCTGCAGGTAATCCCCGGTGAGCTTGTAAAGCCCTTCAAATCCAACTTCCCCTCTCGTCTGGCTCGCAGTCGGGCCGAGCTGCTCGAGAAGCTACTCGCTGATCTGGGTACAGAGAACTCTGGCTTCACCCTGGACAATGTCATGACGGTAAAAGACCTTAAAGCAGACCTATTATGCTTATTTTCAGGTGCATGCTTGTATTTTGGGTTTCTACTAGAACATGTTTACATGCTTTAATATTCAAAAAACGCTTGATTTTTTCTCATACCGGCTGTGCTGCTGCACCTCTTTTCCCACTCTGTCTGAAACGCTCTGTTTGAGCTCCTGCCCGAAAAGCCTGGTCTGCTCTGATTGGTCAGCTGGCCCACTGTTGTTATTGGTCAACCAAACCAAACTCTTTGGACTCTGATTCAGCTCCACTCTAACTAGCTTTGTCTGAGGACGTGCCAAACTAGCCGTTATGCATATTTGTTACTTGGTGACATCACCACGTTACTGAAGAAAAGGCGGTACTTCAAGCGAGGCGTTTCAGGCAGTTCAGGAGCAGTGTTTCTGTGGAGGAGAGTAACTCCCTTTGGCGTGGACTTTGGGCATTGTAACTTCTCAGACCTTTTACATTCACAAAAAACGATATAACACTAAAAGAAAGGGGAAAAGCACAAAAGCATTGCAGGTCCCCTTTAATCATGCTAGATGCATCTATCCATTCATTTTTTTATGTTGTTGACGTCATTAATTAATGTGAATTATTTTCATCTCCGATACGGAAGCTGAGAGTAGCCGTGGATGCAATTATCTTTAATCTGTTAGTTCAGTATTTCAAGGTAATTATCTTGTAATCTTGGGAAATCAACCTTTTGTTTGCCTCAGAAACCAAAACCCAAAAGTCTCAGAGTATGAAAGTCGGGAGCAGCTTTGGTCGCTATTATTTAAAAAAAAAATAATTATTCTATTATAATCGAGGGAAAAACATTTCAATCACAGCAGCTCTCGACTTCTGTACTCTGAGTTTTGGGACACATTTTCAGGGGATTTTATATCTGCAGAATCTCACAAATAAATGTAAAATGTTCTTAATATTAGCAGCAGCAGCAGCAGAAGCCAAAAACTGCCCCTCTAGGTATCGCTTTTTCACAACTACTGCTGTGTTTTTGGCAGTGTCAATTCATCTCTTTCCAATCTGGAAATAGCAATTATGGACATATCCTCTATAACATGATAGCACATGTACTGTATATCTCTATACTATAGAGATAAATACAGTATAATTCCTGTATTGTTCCACTATAAAGTAGGCCTCCATCAAGCTGATTTTCCGTTACATTTGGCTTGGTAATTACAGGCTGACTAACTGAAAGGGGAATTGTCCCTCCCTGGCTTTCTGTGGCCATTCAGCTCCCCCAGACAGAATGCCAGTAAGCTCCAGTCAGCTGAGTCAATGTTGTCACCATTGGCATCCACTCAACGTCCCCTGCACTCCTCTGGTTTCCAGCAGTGACCTAATATCTACGTGCAAACTATCCAACTGTTGACCAGGACAACGAGCCGTCCCTCTCTAGTTTACGGCCGGTCCTCCGCCCATCCCCCCCTTCACTCAGCCTTCCTCTCGACCCTGCACATCCTTTATCAGCGAGAGCAAATTGTTAGGTTTGTCCACTGAGTTTCTCCGCCCTTCTGAAGCCAAAGCCACACAGGTGGCACTGGGTGGCCTGTGTTTGCACGTTTGTGCATGCTTGCTCAGCGCCTGTCCCCTTTGTGTTGGCTGCCTCCCATGTTTGCCTGTGAAACATTTCCAGTCTGGATTGAGACGTGACAGGAGGGCTGTGCTTTATTCCACAGCTTGCTTTTTTCTCCTGATGGTCACATTAATCAGTTTGATGAGAAACATGCTAGAGGCACCAGGTTTAGACTGAAGCTCAGTTCAAGTAATGAATGGATTGTGAAGAGACAGACTCGCTTTTGATGAGATATCTGGTTAGCCACAACAAGCAGCAAGCAATAATCATTTTAAGTAGAAAGTACCGTAGGTTCAGGGCAGTTATTTGGTTCCCGCAGTAAATTTTATTGTGCTAACCCGTTATAGATAGCCCTCTGAGACCCGCGATCCCGACCGACATTACTGTCTTTAAGAGGGTGTCGCAGGCTCAGTCTTAAAGCTAGACTATCATATAAAACTAGACCTTACTGTTTAAAATGACCTGTTGTGACCTCTAGGCTAATCACAGTCTCATGAAACTTGACAGCCACAAACTAGAGACCTAGAGCATTCAGATGATGGATGGCTTTCCTAGGTAGATTGTCAATACGAGGGTTTCTGAGCAGTTTTCAGGACAATAAGTGCTCGCCATTCAGGCGCCAAAAAATGCAGTTCTTGTAGAAATCTCCAAATGGCAAAATTTTTGATACCAAATCACAGCATGACTTGTTCCTCAAGGTCTTGGTGTCTTACTGTGGCATTTTTGATCAATTCTCGAGTGTTAAAAAAATGTTAAATTTAGCACCAAATCTGTGTCACAAATGGAATCAACCCAATTTATGAGACATAGGTGAGCATGGGAAAGGCCATTATATACTTCTATCATAATGTTCTTAATCTTTATACACCCATAATTTATTCTAATGACTTAATTAATTATGACTAGAACAACGACACACAGTGCTGAGCTGCATCTCAAATTAATCTTCAGGTTCCCAGCTTTCAGATGATGTACACCACTCCTATGTGACATCTACTGTTGACCTGCTATCTCCCCATAAAAAACCCTGTAACCCCCTAACAAAGACAAAAACGGGTCTAAATGGGTCTCTAAGGGATAGCTGTCCTCCTCCTCAGAACACACAAAGCGCCTCAATCAAGCAAACAGTTTGAAGTGTATGTGTGTGTGAGTGGGGGAAGAAAAAGCTTCCTCTCAGGCAGTACATAGAGATAGATACGATATGAACGAAAATGTATGCACGTCTATACAGATTTAAACCCAGGAAATAAGTGCATGAATCTGCAAATACCATCACGGTGCCTTTGGTTTGTTGGTAGTAGCCCCCCTCAAGCATAAAAAACAAAGTTGCACAACAGACACAGGTCATATCTTTTAATACACTCAAGAAACTTAGTAAATGGCTGAAACCTTAAATTCACAACTAGAACCTCTACTGGTATCTGCCTCTTTTAGATCTGGTGACTCACCCTGTTGACAGCTCTACAGTGTTAGCCCTGCTATATTTTGAACATTTTTCCTTTTTCCCTCTGCTGTTACCTGGGTGATCTGCTCCGAGGCGGGAGCCAGAGTGAAAATAGAGGGTGATTGAATTTCCTGTAATTAAAATGAGAAGTGGCCGGCAGAGACAACAGAGAATAATGGCTGGCTGTCCCTGAGCCGGTTGAACGAGGGTCGGGTGGCCTTTGTACACAGTTTACCTCTGGATGTTAATGCTCTCCGCTGTGGGATTTCCATTGTGTTGCGACTCTCTTCACACAGATTATGTCAGATAATGGGCTCTTTTTACATCTTCCCTCAAAGGACGTCCTCAACAACGTTGTGCTGTTGCACATGAAACTAGACTGGAAATATTGCTTTATAAAACTTTCATCTGTTAAAAAGCAAGCACTGAATATTTACTGTCGCCTGCCTTGTTTCCCTAGCGTGCTCGAGGTAAGGCCTGCCAAGTTCAATTGTATGGCACCTTTCAAACAGAGGAAATTGAATCTGCTTTACACAAGGCTAAGAAATGCATTAGAACAACATCTGAAAAGTTTCGGTGCAGTTATAGTGGCCCAACAAGGTGCTCCAAGTTTAATAAAGGAGGAAGAAAACTTAGATATCAGGTTGTACAGAAAATCAGACAAAGGCGGTAGTTATCTGATTACGGTATGTACTGTACAGAACAGTATGTCAGTAACCAGATGTCAGATTATTTCCTTATAGCCTGCATGTGAGTTTTACAAATAGGCAGATGATCAACGCTGGAAACCAATTTATTTAGACTTATAGAGGATATTTGTGTTAGTTTCAGTTTTATTCAGACTTTAAATATAATCAATTTTGAATATTTGTATGCACCACAATGTGCAATGATCTCTCCTTTGGTCGCGCTGCTGTCATACAGTCTCAAAATCTTTGTCATCACGTGTGCATAGGTGATCATGATTCTCTTGGCAAAGAAATTGGCTTTCTCCAGAAGATTTCTATCTCGGGAAATCAAGTTTCCCTAATCCCCTTTGCGAAATGGAATGCTGCACAATAATTTTTTATGTTGATTATCTTGTTTACATAATTGTTCTAAGCCAAAATTGTTATTGAAATTTGACTAATTGCACATCCCTATACAATCATTTATCATTCAAAATTAAATCTTACTTGCAGTTTCATGTCAACAACAATAACAACAACAGAAAAAAACATCTTTCTGTTTCCCAATAAATGTGTCTCTATTGAGTCGGTCAAACCAAAGGTGAAACTGCCGAATGGCATATGTTGGAATAGAAATATCCAATGTTCACATGTTAATAGAAAGTCCTGTTTTCTTCTGTCAGTTCTGTACAGCAGCTTTGGAGCACAATGCATCAGCGGTTCGAGAGCTGGCGGTGCGTCTCATCTTATCCATGTACCAGCAGCACAGAGCTGCTGTCCTCCGCTACCTTCCACCCAACGATGCTGCTGCATGGAAGAACTTCCTCCTCAAAACCCTCTTTGATGGCTTTGCCAAGATTGATGGAAAGCTGGAGGACACTCAGGCAAGAACTGATTATTTTTGTTTTTTGTTTTCTTCATTGCATTAAAGCTTGGGTAGGTAACATTGGAGAAACTAGCAAGAGTACGCTAGATTTTAAAAATGATGGTTGCCAACTCTTTTCCAATGAAAGTAGCTGGCAGCACTAGCTCCAAAAGTCCCTAAATCTAGTGAGAAAGTCACCAAGTCGACAACACAACCTGTCCCTTCCCCGTTAGTATTCACAGCTGTCAAGCCAGCAGCTTGTGGAAGACTCCGGTGACGCGCAATGAGTGCACAGGCAGAGTGCAAGCAGGCAGGCAGGTAGTTTATTACAGTCCTGTGACACCCAGAGATAACAGACTTTTTTTCTATTTTTTTGTCAGAGCATTTGATTTATTGATTGCCGTTCGAGATGTAATAATATAATACATTTCAACAAATATAACAAAATATGTTTCTGAGGGTGCTTTCACAAGCCATAGTCTGTTTGGCTAGTCCGAATCAGAGTCAAATTTATACTTTTGGTTTGTTTTCTTTTTAGTCTGGTTCAGTTTCACAGCGCACAAATGGAAGCAGACCAAATAAAAAATAATTTGCTGACGGGCGTGTACGAAGGAGACAATTTATCTTTTTTTTTTCTATCTTTCTAGAGCTGTCACTTCTATGCAGGAAATCACGAACTTTGAAATATTGCCGTCAAAGTTTTTTCACTTTGACTCGGCACTGATCTACTGTGCGCACAAATCCCTTCTCCTCCAGTTTATCGCGAATGATTTTTATAAACGTCACTAGTTTTATGGACTTTATTTAGCATATTCTGTATGTTCTGTATGCCCAAATGTCAAGCAAACATTGAACTTCTGCCAAAGTCCATATCAGTCCTCTCCCATTCATGTTAACCTGTCGTTTACCTGTGTCCATCTCAGCAAGTGTCCGCACAGGCAGCCTGCGTTTTTGGTTCACTTAGAAATGGTCCGTCTGGTCTCGGTCTGGTTGTTTTGGTCTCCAGAATACGACTACTGCGTACACAACTGCCCAAACGAACTGCACCAGAGTTCGATTAAAACAGACTTAATGTTGGCTTGTGAAATAGCTCTTAAATACATTACCAACCCTAGCTTTACTACTTAACATCATCGCGTAAAGAAGAAATATAATATAGAATAAATAGAAAAAATAACAGAGATCTCCTTTTTCTGTTAAAATAAAATGTAACATTTCAGATATTTATATAGTGTGTATATTCACTATGTTAAAACGATCTGTATCAAACTGCCAGGCCGAGGTTTTGTTCACATTTTCAAACAGACTGTAGTAACCGAGGAGCAGCTGGTGGATGGACGGTGAAACTGTCAGACACGGCAGATGGGAGCACTCTCTGTTGAGCTTGTTACAGGGGACCGCATGACGTCATGTCTTTTTATTTATTCTGAGCTGAAGGTAACAGAGTTTCATGTTGCACAGCTACAGTAACTGCCTCTGTTGCTTCCTTTGCCAAAGCCAGTCTGTCTTTTACTCACCTAGTTAAACAAATTATATCCATGACAGATCCATGCATGTATCCATTGATGATATAATGTAGATAACGTATTGCATTTTCTTTCATATCCTTAACGTCATCACCAACTGAATTGCGTGTGAGATTGCACTAGCAACAAACGTGACTGACCTTTTCACAAAATCAACACAAAATGTGGTAAAGGATAGCTGTTAGCTGAAACCACAGACGCAGCCAGTAAACTAGTCAACTTGTGTTCCAAAGCATGTGACTCATTCAGTGACCACGTTTTATTTCTTACTGGCATTATTAAGACCTGACCTTCCCATTACGTAATGGCACTAAAAGTCTGCAGAGCTTTAAGCTGTTTGACTTTTAAAGAAGAAAGTAATGACTTGAAGCTGGCATGGTAAGCAAGAAAGATCTGGGAAATGATATTAACTGGAGAAAGAGAGAAGAGAGGAAGCAAACAGAGGAAAATGAAACTGAAAAACTGACTCTGACTTTGAGGCTGATGTCACTTTTCACTCAGACTTTGAAGAAGGGAGGTGGTCCGCAGGATGGGCAAAAAGAGAAGGAGGAGATCCACTCTCTTCAGGAGCAGCTGGCCGCCTTGAAAGAGATCACAGTAGGTGGAGCTGTCATCAGACTGCGATTACATCACTTCTTGTAATGGCTTCTAATTTGTATTCAAGACTCCACACAGACTTGTTTTACTCTTTAGGTGGTCAGAAAATCAGTTATACACATGAACAGATAACAACACTATATCTCCTTATAAAGAGAAGTTCCACCATTTATCCACCGCTGTCTATCTGATGTCACTGTTAATGTTGTGTAGAGCTTTGCTTTGTGTGATAGCATCTCTTCTCTTCATCTATTCATAATTCTCTGTCTGCTTGTGAAGGAGAGAGGGAATGAAAGCACCAAAGGACAAATGCCCAAGAAAGAAGCTCCCAAAGTTGATTCCCAAAAAGCCGGCAAAACAAGTACGTACACACGTTTAACTGGATATTAGAACAGTTCCTAATCACATTAAAGACGTTCCTTAGAGTTAAACATCATTATGTACTGCACAGCAGTGATTCTCAAAGTTCACGTAACTCATGATATATACTGTATATATTTTTTTTTTACAAAAGGCTTCATAGTAATAATAATATTCCAATTTTTAAATCTAGGTGCGGTTAAATCTAAGTTTTGCAAACTCTGAATTATTTCTGCTAGATCTCATTGGGTTGATACTCGAAAAGGGCGGCCTCCAATTAGTTCAGCCATGACAAGTAACAGATACTGTCTTCTTAATTTCCAGCTGTCACAAAAGTGCCGCAGAACAAGGTAACGGACAGTATTGACGTCCAACAATCCATCGACAATCTGGACAAGTAAGTGACTCATAACTCAACGGAAATCATTACAAAAATCACTGGAATAATAGAAAGATGGAAACGATGTCATATTAGCGTAGTCCCAGTTTCACAGGTTTTCTGTGCAGTTATCAATCCTCTTCCAGCTGAGGTGTTCGTTGAACTTTCATTTAGTGAATTATTTATCAGTGTACCAGCACTTGGGCCAATGCTTTGAAGGGATATGATCTGATCTGCAGCCTGTTCTGATCTTTCAGCCTGTGTATATTCTGCGGTAAAAAGGATGAGTCATTCACAGAGGATGGATTGGACCTTCACTACTGGAAACACTGTCCAATGCTGAGACGCTGCGATGAATGCAGACAGGTACACTCTTACATTTCCAAAGGTGTTGGCATGTCTTTTAGTCTTCTTCAAAGAAGCACATCTGCCTGAAGACTTTGTGTACAGCTCTGCGTTGTGTTCACAGGTAGTGGAGATAGCCAGCCTCACCGAGCACCTACTGGGTGAATGTGAAAGCAGGTCCAAGTTCAGCCAGTGCCCGCGCTGCTCCGAGGCCGTGGCCACTGAA
>CAKALG010014805.1:0-12535 GCA_916700815.1 Helicolenus hilgendorfi | reverse complement strand
CGTCTTTGGTGGCTTCTTTCCCATTGGGGAGGCTCCCATGGCTGTACTTGTTCAGCAGCGGGTCTCCTTGCTGTGGAGGCAGCTGGTCGGCCATCACCGGTTCCGGCAGAGACACACACAGACCCCTGAAAGAAAGAAAGAAAGAAAGAAAATCAAAAAGGAGAGAAACCGGTTAGGAGAAACCGGTTAGGAGAAACCGGTTAGGCGAAACCGGTTAGGAGAAACCGGTTAGGCGAAACCGGTTAGGAGAAACCGGTTGAACAAACATAACCCGTCTACCAACATTGTTTAAACGTTATTCAAAAGAATGAGCTCACTCACATCGCTGCAGCCGGGCTTATAGGAACAAGAATTTCTGACAGTTGCTTTTGCCGCCTCACTTATCTGTTATGTGTGTGTCAAGGACAGAATCGCATGGGTGTGTGTCTTTTATCTGCACTCCGCAGCACACTCAAGGACCAAGTTTGACTAATTCCGCTTATGCATCTGGCTATCCTGGCTATTCCTCTCACAGCACTATTTTATGACATTTTGACATCGGGGAGGCCCTGGTAATGTGCATGCTGGTTCACTGCTTGCTCAGACGCTTCATAATGGAACCAACTGAGCCATTGTTAATGTTATTCATTTTCCCTGTGCTTTTCCTACTGAGGTAATGGCGCCTTCAAATGGGGTCGTGTCTACCGCGTTCAAGAGACGAGTCCAAATGAACGCCCCCCTCTTGTTGTATTCACGACCTCGTAAGTTCTCAGAAATGGTGTAGGCCATGAAAGTTCATTTTTCGGTACATATTAAGTGAATATAAGATGGTTTGGGGTGAAATTTGTAGTTTTCAATGGTCCTCCACTAACTCCACAGACTGGAGAGAACACTGCTGGATAATATATTCTATATTCAATAAGTGAATATATTGTAATTCTTTGTTATTGTACAATATGTCTGATCAAAATGTTGCTATTCCCAACGGCCTCATCTTTTCCCTCTGTCATTAGGCCTTTGCATTTCCTGCATTATGTTACCCACTTGCTAGTCACAATGTCTGCTGTGGAATAAAGACCCATTGTTTGAAAGCCTGACATCTAATTACATGCGTTTTTACTTCAGAAAGAATTTATTGATAAGAGTATTTTTGTCTCTTGTAATATCATTTTTCAGAAATTTTTCCTTCAGTTGATAATGATTTTTCTCACACTTTCATGTGGTATTGTCGTGTATTCAGAACAAAACAAAGACATGATTAGTATTGTTTATGCATGTTATGAATTCTCTCAATTCCATATATGTCCATTATAGAAGCAGGTTGTTGCACTTCCTTTAGCACAGGTGAAACTTATTGTTGTGAACGAATCATAACCTCAATCACACTTTCGTTTTTCCTCTATGCTGTTCAATGCTGTGCCATGTTGCTACATGCAAATACAACCACCACAAGCTGCCTTTTACAGACACCTTTCACTCCAATGAAAAATAAAAAATAACATCGTAGCGACACATGAATGGTTCAGTTCCAGGCTCTGTTATTCCATTCCAGAACGTTGTGTAGCATAGGATACACATGTAACAGTTCCATGACAGCGTGACGCTCTCTGTGCGCAATATAACAGGAGAGTCGTGATGAAGCACGATGCTCTATACCTAATAACTAAAGTAGAAGCTGTAAAACTGCGCGTTCATCCTCCTTTGATGTGTCCTATGAATTGATAAATTGCAAATAATTCGACATCACGGTGCCTACCTCCGCGTTTCCTGCAGTTCTCTACACCGCGACCACCCCCGTATTCGGATAGTCAAATGGTTTGTTCCGAACAGGGCAGCTCTGTGAGGAGCTGCAGGCGCGCAGATAGCAGCACCTCTACCCACATCTATGTAGGGGGCACTATGAGTGGGTTTATCCTGGGGTAGGGGTGCCTACCAGAAATAAACAGGTTACAAAATGACTGGCTTTGTGGTTACCCAACCTGTTCTGCAGGGATCCCCTTTTGTAGATAAAAATATTTTAAAGCCGCCCCTTTCCCACCTTTAGGGGGCCCAACCTCAGTTTGGGAACCAACTGTCTTTTTTAAATGTTATTTTAATAACATTTTTTTAAATGTTATTTTAATTAAAAGAATGTAAATGTTATTTTAATAACATTTTTTTTAGATGTTATTTTATTAACGTTTTTTAATTTGTAATAATTTGCATATAGTTAGGGATGCTAATTAATTTAAAAAAAAATTCTTAACCGATAATCGACCCTCGTTAACCGATTATTAGCCGACAAGATTTTTGCCTCGCATGCAGCGGTGCACCAGCTGCAGTGTATGAGCAAAACGGACAACTGAGTCCCCAGTCCACCCGTCCGGGAGTGTTAACTTAGCAGCCACGGTGATTTGTGTAGTGTCTCGGACATGCAGCTACTCTCCCAATAAAAGTCTCCACCGCACATTTAGTTTAGTTTAGCAGGTTGTCAGCTGTGTGTCTGCCCAGCGTAACGACACTCTGTCTGCCCGGATTAACGATAGCGATTGGCCGACAAACCATGTCTGTGTTTGTGCTACGTTAGCATCTGTAGCTCTGCTGGTAACTTCGTGCTCACCATTGTCACACCATTGTCGGCTCAGACTCTCTTAAGATGGGCTCTGAAGGTTGACCTGCTTTTCTCCTTTAAGTCAGCTTTTTAATTAATTATTAATATTTCTTTTAATCGTTTTAACCGATAATGTTAATCGGATAAAATGCTTAATGTCAGTTAATTATTAACATCCCAACATATAGTACTTTGATTTAAACTAGAGAAAAACACCAGCCTTCAGCTCCCTACTGTGGACTCTGTCCTGTAAATGGTCTCGGCGTCTTAACCAAGCAGCTCTCAGGATATTTAACGGGCTGTGTCCTTGGCTGTGCTCTTTCAGCTGAGCATTTATAGCCACCGTAAAAAGTCCAGGCTCCAGCAAGTACTCTGCTCCAAGGACTTCATTCAGAAAATTACATTCCACTGAATAGACATATTACGTTATATTAGTAGGCGTATAAATCACATGCAGAAGTGGTCATTGTACTCTGACTTGGGTATATACAGTATGAACACATGCATACATGTGTTTCAGCTAGGAAAACCACCAGATGTATTATATCTCAATCTATTTAAAAGCCAACATCATCCACTGCTGATACTTTGCCTACTTTCACTACACCTTAATGTTTCACACTACAGTGGGGAACTCAACAAGGATGTCCTATTACCCTCTGTTTATTCGCCATTTTCATTTAATCACCTGCTGCATCAATTCATCAGAAATATAAAATGTGACCATTGAAATACCAATTCAAGATCAGACATTACTTTCGTGCCTCAACCTGGTTTTACTGGAAAGATACACCCTATCCTCAGAGTCAGCTTGATACAGCATGTTCAGTACATCAGGATGTTGTGTCCCCAGGGTACTTGCAGTTCATTCAAGGATAGTTAGAACAGATTAGTTTTGCTTTTGACTATGTCCCTTATCTGGTTATAATAGCAAAGGTCAACGGTTTGATAACATTCAAATCACATCACATTAGCAAAGCCAGTGATTACACAAAAGAATAAACACTCTCCCAACACACCCACACACAAACATACATACAGGTATGCACCAGTGCAAATAGTAGCGTTTTGGCACAACTCTATTACCTACAGCCCTGGGAGCATATCTTGAGGTCAGAGGTAAATGCCAGTTTTTCCTCGCCAAAATTTTGCCAAGTTTGTAGCGTTATTTAACCCCCTTCCCGACAAGCTAGTTTCACACGATTGGTACCAATGGATTCCTTCGGTTTTTATAGTTTCATATGATGCCAGTATCTTCATTCCAGCTTTAAAACTGAGCCCACTACAACCTAAAAATGGCAAGTTGCGTTAATGCGTTAAAGAAATTAGTGGTGTTAAAACGAATTTGTGCTCATGCGTTATTATTGCATTAACTTTGACAGCCCTGCCAACTTCACAATGCTTCCCCAAAAACACAGTCAAGTTGTACCACTGGATACAGCCAACTAGCACCACACTTTATGTAGGGCCTATGTATTGTTAAATGAACTTTCTTGAACCATTTTTGCGTACAAATTAAAAAGAATTCCTAAATATTTAAACCTGTATTAAAAATTGTATATTCTGACTGTGAAAAGTAATAAACTGCACACATCCACAATGATACCTTGTAACACTGACATCTATAAAGCTTAAAAAAAGATTTACTGAGTTGTTAAAATTACACCATTTCAATGTAGCTTAAGTCAGCAATTCAGTGCCTAAATGAATTTATGTCACAATTTACTCTCCATCATTAGTAGAGAAAAATCCCCCAAAATCTAAAAGTTAAAGGTCAAGAGTCAGGAAGTGGTAAAAAGTCTTGCAATCATATACAATGCGCAAATTCCTCAACTACACATGTGCACTCCACTCAGTTTGCATGTCCTCTCTCCAAATGCAGACTCTGCTTTGCTTCCCAAGGGTCAAATAAAATCCCTGCGTTAAGGGCCCTTCAACAGTCGCCATTGTTCTGCCCTGACAAACCTGTAGCCCCCCGTAAATGTGGTGCCACGGGTGTGGTGTGTAACTCAGACCAGGCATAGCCGTACACAATTTATGCATGCTTTATGGCTGCTTTTATTGGTGTCTGGCATTCAGGGCAAGGGCACTGGGTCACTGATATACAGTGGTACGCATTGTGAAATTCTTCAGGCCTGCGTCTACCCTGTTATATGACATCTGCTCTGAGTTCTTTCTATGAACTCTATATACCCAGTAACTATGCAAAACGCTGAGTTGATAAGCAGGTAAATGCCTTGTGTAGTTTAATCGCGTCATGTTAAAGGAATTGTGGGTACTTAAGTCCTTAAGCTAGAAGCAACTGGTATCATTTTGTAACATGATATTGAGATAAAATGAAGAATCCACGTAATTAATGAAATGGAAATGCAGATGAAGTTTGGGGGTTCAATGAGTGTTACTTGACAGGTTTTCTTTTTTACCCCCTTGAGGGAGGTCGGAGGTACCCTGCAGCTGACTTGCTCAAAGGCGCCTCAACAGTGCGAATGTTTGACAACACAATCTCTTTGATTATAGTCTGCCAACTATCAGACCAGAAAGGTGATTTTAATTCAGTATTTGGAGGATGATTTGTTTTTCTGCACTCAGACCAGACATACTAATCTGCTGCCTCAACCCTCAGGTCAAACACACTGTAGGAAATTAAAGTGGTCTTCTTGCCTCAGTTGAACCCTTTGAAAGAGGAGGTCCTGATGTGGTCAACATCAGGCCTCTAACTCCTTCCCTCCTTCCCATACGCTACTTCCCATGTCCTAAATAGGTAAACATTCCTGTGGCCTAACCCCCTTCCTCTTCAACCTATGTGAAAAACACACCTTGTAAAAGAGGAGTCTTTAAAATGTAACCTCTGGCCTTATGTCCACACTGTACAGGGCTCCCCCGAGGATTGTGGTAGGCCAGCTATTTGGTGCTGATAATCTTTCCTGGAGATTTTATGGGAATGTTTTGAGGGGCAATTCCCTACATGAGTCTTATAACCGCAGTGGGTAGTCCCATGGTGTGTTGGTGCTGCGTTCAGAGATTTGTGGAGCTTCACTGGAAATTTAAAGTAATTTATCTAAATCTTAGTAGACTGCATGCTGTTTTTTTCGTTTTGTCATAATTCTTATTTTTTATTCCTGCTTTATTCATTGATGGAAATATCCAAATCCCTACTATCACATTATCAAACAGCAAGCCCTTCTCCAGTCAATACCCTTATATACTGAATGACGGTTTTATTCATTGTGTACAGTACACTTGTTTGTGGAAACGCACGCCAAACAACTACAAGGAAAATAGTGCAAATCAATCAAGTCACCTACCACCTAATATAAGCCTAGTGATTACATAGTTTTGCTTGGGTGGTATCGATCTTCTCATCTAACTCACGGCAAGAAAGCGAATGAGCATATATTCCTTTAACTTTTAGCTAACACATTCTCCAGCCCGTCGCCCATGCAAAGGAGGGCAAAACCTACAGGACAGAGCATCACGTCATGCTTGAGCCAACATCCGAAACCAAAACAAATACCAAGAATTTGATTTATAACAGTCTGGCAATCCCGCTCCTCTCTGCATGCTGAATTCAGCACTTTCAATCTCCCCCCCATGGATCCAGATTTTGGTATCATAATCAAGAAACCAACTGCCTGTAAGCACGGCGCATAAAGTCCCTATGTGGCATCTTTACTCCAGATCAGACTAGTTGGATTTGAAGACCTTCCTTCCTGGGATGGCCAATTAATCAGTTTGAAATGAGCCTCCACTTATGTCTAGGCAAAAAAGATGTTATGATCACGCATTATAGTTAGACAACTTTTGACATAAGTTTTAGATTAAATCATGCAAAAAGAATGACACATTTTGAGAATCTGAGACTCCGCATTAAGCCTATCCTGATGCTGAACTTACCTCTGTTAATGTGGATTCACACTATCAGTGTAGCGCCTCAATGAGATGGATTAATTAAGACCCCGTTCGTACGATCATTTAACAGAAAAGTGAGTACACCCTGCCTCTCCCTCGCCCGTCCAGCCTTTTCATGTGATGAAACGGGCTCTCTGGGAAATTTAAGCAAGCTAAATCCAACCCGGATTCCTGTTGCTTACTGAGCCTGAAGCTTGGGGCTAAAGGATCATGGGAATCTTGGTCTCTTATCACTTTATATGTAGCATCATCCCTTAATCCAGTCATTCTCAAAGTGGGGTCCAGGGACCACCAAGGGTCTGTGGCACTCTGTCAGGGGGTCCGTGAAATAATTTGCTATCAATTTAAAACTTTGTGCTGTTTCTTTAAAAAAAGTGCATATATACAGATGGGGACCAATTGTGCCAACAAAACAAGCAGTGTCCATTACGGCCACCCACCTTAGCTCTGGGCCAATAGAAACTCTGCTATGATTGTGACACACAGCATTAAGTTCATTAAATCAGAAAATCAGCTTCAGACTGTCTTGCTACTATTTATTTTCCGAAAGCTTTTAAGATTAATGACTTGATTGTCCATAGTTAATTGTGATTAATAGCAAATTAATCGCACATTTTGTATCGGTTCAAAATGTTACTTAAAGGAACCCCTTTGAAAATGGCCATGACAGTTTTTCCTCGCCAAAATCTGGCACAAGTTTGGAGCGTTATTTAGCCTCCTTTATGACAACCTTGGTACCAATGGATTTCTTAGGTTTTCTAGTTTCATATGATGTCTTGATCTTCACTCTAGCTTTAAAATTGAGCCTGCTACGACCTCCGGAAGATCGCTTGCATTAACAGCCCTAGTCTCTGTTTATCACTATGAAACAGGTCTGTAGTATTTAGGTTGAACAGTTTTAGAATACAAATAGTTCCATTGGCATCCAAGAGTACAAACAATGTTTAACATCTTGGTTTGCCAGTGTGCTGGCTTAATGTAACACTGCTGTAACAATTATATAAGATGTTGCACGGAGTACCAGTATAATATTTGATACAGCTGGACTCAAGCGGTGCAAAAGGAGGACAAAAGTGAGCGTGGAAGTCAAGCCTCCAAGCAATCGAGCTGTACAGTGATTAAACCATCCAATGTGATTGAGGCTCCTGGACCTTCCCACTCTGGGCTGAGGTTGCCCCAGGGAGGAATGCAGTGCTGGATTATCTCAAAACATCAAATAATAAGCCGCCCAACCACCACCACCGACAGAAAATTAAAGACATGGAAAAAAAAACTCTGCGGGAATCTAACTTTGAAGGAAGGTTGATGAATTAGCTGGACGGTAGCTGCTCTTTTAAACCCACAAAAAATAATAATTTGATTGATTTTCATTGACTAGTAGCCCACATAGCTCCATTGCTGCGCACATGACAACGTTGTACGGTACCTGAAAGGTAATTATATCATTACAGACCATCGCATCCATTAGAACTTGATTTGATTATATCATACCGCGTTCTATGCTGACTTGGCAGCTCTCATTGTTGAGTTTTTTGCATTCCGTAGCCTGCCGTTTCATACGCTTGAATGCCGGGAGACATAATTGAGGTTAAGCATCTCAGTCAAGGGGCTCCGAGGGCCACACGGCTCCACTGGGGATGTTTTGCAGGGGCCCCTTGATTCTCTGGCAAGCCAGGTTACAGGTAAACATGGAAGCATGGAAATTGGTCAGATGTGGAACATTATGTTGGTTAATCAATCATTTTGATGCACTATCAGAGAGATAATGAGGGAAATGAGGGATGATCAAAATCACGCGCGTAGTTGCCATTGAATATCAACGTCACATACTCAGCACTGATAGCATCTTTGACACACACATGTCTCCAATGAAGTAACCAAATACTATTTCCATAATGGGAGGATGACACGGCAACAATAAATTCTCTGATACACAACTCTACCTAGCTGTATTAGCTAATTTGTACACAGCTACGGTTCATAAACGCACCATAGGTTACTTGCCCCATTGACATACAGGGGAACTTGGCGGCTGTTCAGTGCTGTTGGGGGGGAAACTGGGCCCATATTACTGTTTTCGGTTATTCTGTTAAATCCTCCTGCCAACAACCCATCGAAGGGGCAGATTGCTCAACGCAGGCCAAACTCCCGCTTCACGGTGATGACAGAAAAGTGCATTTGGCCAAATCCAAGTAGCTGCCTCAGCACTGTGGTCGGATTACAAGAAAGGGTTGGAAACATCTGTGGTCCACTTTGGCAGGCGTTACAAAGTCCATGCAGCTAAATAGGGACCACAAATAAAACACACGTGCTGTAACACAAATGACATCATGCTGTGGTAGCACAGAGAGGTGAAGCAGGTCTTTGGGGTGTATGACTTAGTGTATAGTACTGTAGAAACCATGTTGTTGGCAAAACTGCACAATAGCCGTCCATTCAATTGTCAAGCGAATTTTAAGCGACCTTTTGAAATGTCCCAAAAAAGAAATGCGCGTTTGCGTCAACTGGTTTGGAGCAAATAGACTCTGCTTCATCAGAAGTCGGTGGTATAGGCTACGCTTTACGCTCTGCCAAAAAACAGAGTAGAAGAAGAAGTAGATTAATTATTTTTTTGTTCTTATAATCTAAGTAAAACACATATGAAAACAACGTAACATAAGTATGGAAAACACGTCACAAGTGTCAGTAAAAACCGTGACAAACGTGACTTATAAACCAACACACCGGTTTACACTCTTTGAACTCATGGGGGACATGAGTGTCTATCATTAATGAATGTCTTGTCATGGTTAATGTTGGCATTCATTAACCCAGTGTCTACAGCTTGTGGTTAAAGATTCAGACTACATAAACACAGCCAGGTGTTAACATCTAATAAATACAGTAACACCATCAACAGTGGTGGGAAGTAAGTAAGTACATTTACTAAAGTACCGTGCTTAAAGTGGCACCAGGCAGTATATTTTTGGCATCATTGGGCAGAAATTCCATAATAACCTTTCAGCATATTGTAATTGAAGTGCTTTGAGAGAAAACTAGACATCTGCTCCTCCTCATGGCAAAATCTAGCCCGTGACGGGAGACTTTGACCAATCACAGGTCATTTTTAGAGAGAGAGAGCATTCCTATTGGCTGTGCTCCGGTCATGTGAGCGGAACTTGGCGTTCCTTCAAGCCATCTTAACCTGATCTCAAAAACACGAAACCGTGCACTACAAGATGTTTCTGAAAACATTTGAGGTGAGAAATTGGCATTAACGTAACAGAATATTGATTCATATTTGATCAGCGCTGCCTAGTTTGACCGTTTGGTCGGAGTTCGCGAGTGATTGACAACCGTTTTATAAAAAAAGCTTTTTTTAATCATACTTGCTCCAATCTCGTCTACTTCAGCTTTAAGGCAAGGCAAGGCAGCTTTATTTGTAGAGCACATTTCAGCACCAGGGCAATGCAAAGTGCTAAGTATAATTTTTATATATATATTTATATTTTATGCAACTTTATACTTCAACTCCACTACATTTCAGAGAAAAATATTGTACTTTTCACTTCACAACATTTATTTGAGAGTTACTTTTCAAATTCAAATTTTTGATACAAGACATATAATCATAATTTGCTAATAAAATACGGTAAAGCGTTAACTACTAAAACTGTCTGAAGCAGTTGAAATATGTCTGACTCACCATGACTCGTTATTTTCTTGTAACAACGAGGGAATAAAGTGTCATTACATTTCCATCACATATTAAAAGTTTATACTTAAATACAAACTTACACACACACACCTGCATAAAAAAAATACATATATACTGTATATAAATAGCTTGCACATACCAGTGGAAACTTGACTATGTAGTCCGCTCAGGTGTTTGAACATAGTGGGTCCAGGAGCAGCAATATAATACACACGAGTCAGGAAGGAGGAGGAGATAAGCGTCAAACACGTAGATGTGCTGTTTTTTTTTTTATGTCCTGAAGGAGAGTTGAACTGAAGTACACTGAGGATTCTGAGGACATCACAGGTGAAGCTGCTATTTTAAACCCCCAAAGAAATAATAGTAATCTATGTACTCACAAAAGGGAGAGCTGTGTGCTGAGGGTTTCACCCTGAAGAAGGCTGTTTGTGCCACGACGTGAGGGTTGTTACCCAATCTGAACATGTACCAGCATTGTTTTTAGCATTTCATCATGAAATAGCTATTTGAATATTTGTTTTTATTTTTTTGCCAGAAGAGTGCCTTGGACTCCCCCTTTTTTTGAACAACGAAAATAATAATTTGATTGATTTTCATTGACTAGTAGCCCACATATCTCCATTGTGGGGTACCTGCACGGTAATTATATAATCACAGGCCATCGCATCCTTTATAATCTGATTTCATTATATCATTTCTGCATTTTTTTCTCACTTGGACTTCAGCGTTCTGTTTTAATGCACCAAATATCTGGAACAAGCTCCCAGAAACCTGCAGGACCGTTCCAACTCTTAGTTCTTTTACATCAAAGCTTAAAACGTTCTTGTTTGCTGCTGCCTTTTATTAAACCAAATAAAGATCTTATACTGCACTATAACTTTTACTCTTGTGTGTTATACTCTATTTTAGCTTCTATCCTAGCTTTTGTTTTTAGCCTTTTTTTATTTTCTTATCTTTAACGTTTTTAGGACTGTTTTAATCATGTCTTAATGTTCTTTTGCACTTTGTCGCAATGTTCTTGAATGTTTGTGTAAAGCACTCTGCCCTTTAGCTGAAATGTGATGCGGGAATGAAGCTGCCTATCCTTGCCTTACCTTGCCTTGCCAGCTCTCACTGGCGAGGTTTTGCATTCCATAGCGATTTTATATGACTTGGACGCCGGGAGACTTAAAGCGGCAGTAAGCAGTATATTTTCGGCATCGTTGAGCAAAAATTTCCTAATAACCTTTCAGCATATTGTAATTCAAGTATTCCGAGAGAAAACTAGACTTCTGCACCTCCTCATGGCTCTGTTTTCAGGGTTTAAATAATCTAACCAATCACAGGTCATTTCATTGAGAGAGTGTTCCTATCGGCTGTGATCCGATCATGTGACCGGAACTTGGCGTTCCTTCACCAGATTTCACAATGGCGGTATAGCGACCGTTATATAAAAATAACTTTTTTTAATCAGATTTGCTCCAATCTCGCCTACTTCAGCCTTAATTGAGGTTTTTCAAGGGGCTCTGAGGGCCACACTGCTCCACTGGGGATTTATGCAGGGGCCCTTTGACATGGTGTAATAACACTATTTTGATGCAATCAGAGAGAAACTGAGCAACAACTGAAGTGAGGGATGATAAAAATCATGGGCGTGGCTAAACGTGACATCCTGTATAAGTTTATTTCAGGTGACTGACCCCCTCAAAGAATTGAAATGGTTAAGAATCTCTACCCAATATCATGCTTTTATTTTTACATGTACCTGTATCACATCGCTGTTGACTGATGTTGTTGATGATCAGACTCCTAGTGAACATTTTGCTGTGTCATGCGGGGGTAAAGCCACAGCACAAGGAAGTCATGCGGCCATAACACTAACAGACAGCAATGACACACGGAAGCCTGATGTGCAGGAAAATAACCTGTTTAATACCTTCAAGTTAACCAATGCATGAAATCGCAATTTTAATGATTCATCGAATGCCTCATTAGCCGATGATAACGTAGAGGAATGTGATGAGAACTCAATTTCACAAGGCAAAGGTTAACATGTCAAGATACAAGAAACTGGTTTTAAATATAACAAACTAGCTTCTTGCATGTGGACTGTTAACCATGTCTATAACCATCAACAGTCTGCTGGAAAGTAACTAAGTACATTTATTCAAGTGCTGTACTTGACCTCCTCCACTCTTTGAGGGATCCGGCGCCCTCGGCTGACATTACTGTCTTTCAGAGGCGGTAGCAGGCTCAGTTTTAGATAGGGATGCACCGGGTATCGGGTCCGATACTGTGCTCATGTACTCATACTCGCAAAACGGCTCAGATACAACGGCACCGATACCACTTCACGGCAGCGTGGCGCTAACCTCTCGTCG
>CAKALG010014804.1:0-17005 GCA_916700815.1 Helicolenus hilgendorfi | reverse complement strand
TGGCTTCTAGGGATTTGTCCAGATGAGAGCTGAACAGGCCTGAGGATCTGGAGCTGGAGCCTTCCACATCTCAGTTTCCCCCTGTGTGAGTGTGCGAGTGTGTGCATGCAGGCGGACATGCCTCAGAGGGACTGCAGACTTAGTACTTTTTCCAGTTCTGAACAAAATGTTGAGGGCTGTACAGTCAGGGGAGAGCTAAATAAGTGGGGTTCTGCTTCAGTTTGACAGACATGGGAGGGTGAAAGCTGATCCAGTATTACATTCAAAAGGCCTCTGAAGACAGTCAGACCAACACTGACTCACTGTCTCAGGTGTACAGATCCAGACACATCAACAATAATATGTCACGCACAACTCTGGTAATAAATACGCTTTTCCACACTGCATTGGACTCACCAAGTAATATGTTGCTTATAACTGGCCAGAGCACATACAGTTGTAGTCCTAGTTTGCAGTTTTGGAAGTATGGGTACTATATTTCAGACAAAGGTTCTCCTTTCTACTGTTGTTTTGTCAGCTGATAATTGTCGCTAGCAGATTTCAGCTCTACTTAGCTCGCTAATTAAGCTAACATTAGCTTCATGAGTTTAAAACAAAAACCCTGTAAAAGAGGTTTTAAGTTCCAACTGAAATCTACTACAGCACACATATCAGCTCTGTACACTTGTCCTGTGTACAATTAAAAATCAGAAACCAAAACGTCTATGACGTAATCTCTCCAACCCATCCCAATATTATTCCCGGGGCTTCAAATACAGACGCTTTGTTGCGACCCTCAGCATTTGATACCGACGCACGAGGCGCTCTTTAGCATCTGTATGAGAAGCACCGCGCTTTCAAGTACAATGTGAACCCATCCGCGTCGGTAAACTAAACTAAACTAAACCTAAACTCCCACCCTAAACTAATCTCACTCCTCATGCCTAAACCTAACCAACCCAACCAACAAATGCATCCAAGGCAACGAGTAATAAGAGGCAGAGCGGTGGGTCACGCGTTGTCAGTAGGAAAAAATATCGGGATGGTCTGATGACGTCATTCTTCACAACAATTAGAATGTTTTTTGGAACAATGGGCAGTCCCCCGGAGGGTGTGGTCATTTAGTAGTAAGACCGCAAAAACCCACACATGGTGGGTGGGAGTGGTGGTAGATAGGTCAAACAAACACAAAGGACTTTCACCCAGGAGGGTGCTGTTCGCGTACCGTGTGAAACCAGCAACATGTTGTGTTCACAACGTTAAGTTTCACTTTCACTTTAAAAACATAGTATTTTTAACCCAAACCATGATCTTGTTTCTTAAAACCTAGCTAAGGGGTTTTGTTGCCTAAACCTTTTGTTTGAATTCACAACGTTAACCACGTGTTTACTGCAACCTCAGTGAAAGTTTAATGCGCTGGTCTACCCAGTGTTTTACAAAGTGACGCCAAGGGGTCCTGACCAAGCGTCAGTATGTGAGGAGTTGAGAATGGGTTGTCCAGCTGGCTGAGATGAAAATGGGACATTTCTGATATTTACCCAAATACTTTTTCTTCCTTTTTAATAAAAAAAAAAAAATGAGCACTTTAAAAACACATTGACATTATTTTGGACTACAAAAAGGATTGACTAAATGTAATTCCAGCTGTAATTATGCACTTGATGGCTACCTACATAATATTGGGCTGAAGCTACATGTCCCAGGCTGTTTTCCAGATCCGCGTAGACCTGCTGTGCCTAGTTATGGTTGCCAAACTATGAGTGGACAATTGCTGGGATTGGTTTAGCGGAGAGTTCAAACTTTTGGCAACCACAGATTGAGGAAACGTGTCACTTGGCTGTGTCAAAATAAAAGCAATCAACATTATGAATAAATTAGAATGGACATTTTTAAGGGTGTGAAACAGTGACAATTCTCATTTAATTTCTCAATTTACTTCCACAAGGCCAAGTGGTGAATGACTCCTCATTCTGTGCCTTGAGGAAGCAGAATTATTTTTTTAGCCAAATTGGTCCGCGTTGTGATTGATATCCAAAGATCTCCTAGCTAGCTGGTGGCTTGCCAGACAATAATGAACAGCAACAACCACGGCTGAGCAAACAGAAACATTTTAAACCTGATATATTCTGTCATTTGAAATGCCAAAATATACCAGAAGTTTCTATGGTGACCACACTGTTTTCCATTTATACAGCTGCACATTTTCAATTACATTTTTTTCTGTTGGAGTTATTTTAGCACTATAAGGACAAAGTGTCACGGTCGTTTTACTTTTTTAACAATGCGGTGCCAAATTGGGGAAAAAACACACAAAAAAATCAATACAAAAGGAGCGCCTTGTAAATATTCTCAACCTATTTGTTAAGGATTAATCTCCCTTCATTAGAGCCCGTCTGTATCATAAGCTAAACTTCCCCTAAGCCACAGAAATGGGCTCTTTGTTGACTGTTTTTGTCATTAAATTCCCTTCACCCTGTACATCGTTTCCACCTAAAAGCTGAGAATATCAGGGAGAAGGAAAAAAAAATCAATTACACCTTGCACTTCTGTGTGCATGTCAGGGGCTTTTCAGCATTTGGAACCTAATTAAATTAACCTCAAAGGAGAGAGGGACTGCGAGCGCGGCCAGGGCACTCGGTGCACGTCCGATGATTAGCGCATCGATTTATTAAAATGGGCCAGCGAGCCAGACAAGACGAGACCCTTTTTTCCCGCCGGGGTCTTGTTTACTCCAGACTGAGACAGTTAGAACCGTTCTGCTGTGCACTCCTCGGCGCTGCATGGAGCAGTTAATTAGTGGCGAATGAGCAAGCATTTCTGAAATACAGTTCGAGTCGGATATAACGGGCACCGCTTTGTCCACGGTGGTGTGTGGCAGTAATGAACGTACAACAATTTAGCTGGGTGTGTTCTTGCGAGACTCAATTTGTGCTTACAGTGACAACAAAGGGAAAGCTTAAACATGTTTCCATGTAGTTTGTGTTACATATGGAAGTATAGTGAAAAGAATCAGAACCTAAATGTACATGTATAAATTTTACGCATGCAGAAAACCCATGTCTTTCTGTCTGTGTGTCTCTCTCAACCTCTTTATATACAAACAGTGAAATGAACGGATCCAAATGGAACACATTGTGTTGACACAACAATGCATCAGTAAGTCAGTGTGACCTGAACCAGGAAAAGGTAAACAAACAGCACAGGTCACGGGTTCAGAGCCCAGTGCCTCCTAATCCTCAGAACGGGCCTCCCAAAGAATCTGCTGCCACAGTGGGTCATCTGGATATCCTGGCACCGGCTCACTTCGTCAGCGAGCCTGTCGCCATGAGACAAAAATATGCTCATCACCGCACAGAGGCACTTTTTACACACCGTGACAGTTACACATTAACAAGAAGCACAAACATTTTACAGTGTGACATAGTTAAAAAAAACTTTCAGCTATTCAGATACTGAAACAATTGATGTATTAATTTGATGACGTCACTTGGGGCTTATGGAAATTTGAATGGCCAATTTTTCACTACTTTATGGACCATATAATTAATTGATTCATCATGAAAATATATCATCATCTGATTTATCAATGATGAAAATAACCATTATTTACAGCCCTGTGAGGCACACTTGCCACTCAGCAGGCTGGTTGGGTTCATTATCTCTGAGCAGAGGCAGCTGTGGAGCCTGATTGTCCCTGATGAGGATCAGGTGAGTTGAAGCCTATATCTACCCCTGGTTTCATTTTATCTGTGGGATTCACTCACCATTTAGCTTCTTCTCAGAGCTGGAGTCTCTTAGAGTGGGTTAGGTCTATGTGGCCTGCCTTCGCTGGTTCTTTTGTTTCATTAATGTTCTAGTCAGCTGCTCGGCCGTGGTGTTTTAGTTTTAGTCTTTCAAGTTATATTGTGTGAAGGGAGCCTTGTTTTCATTTGGTGTTTCCCCTCTCCCTTTGAATCGCTTGCGATTTTAGTGGTTGTATTTCGGGATTCACTTTAAGATTCCCTGGTCCGCAATTGCGTCTCCCACCCTCTCCCCCTGACAAGCCCTATATCACTAAGGGTGCTTTCACAAGCCGTAATCCGTTTGGCAAGTCCGAATCAGAGTGAAATTGATACTTTTGTTTATTTTTTTTTATTTAGTCCGGTTTGGTTTCACAGTGCACAAATTAAAGCGGACCAAATAAAAAAATTAATTTGCTGAGGGGCATGAACAGAGAAGCGAATTTATCTTTTTCGTCTCGAGAGCTGCTGCCTCTATGCAGGGAATCAAGGATAAATTTACCGTCGTTTACCTGTGTCCATCTCAACAAATGCCCACACACCTAGCCTGCATTCGCTTGGAAACCGGACTGAACCGGTTTGTTTTAGTCCGCACCAGAGTATGATTACCGCACAACTGCCCAAACGGACCGTACCAGGGGTTGAACCGCACCAGAGTTCGGTTAAAACGTAATAAATATAGGCTTGTGAAAGCTCCCCAAGATATTCATCCAGATCCAGGTCCAGATTCCACAAAGTACTTTAGGTCCTAAGAATGGTGCAATGGTTCAGAATGACAACCAACATTTTAATTTTGCAACTCAGTTTGTGCAGGTTGGGAACTTTGGTTCATTAAAAACACCTGGCGCCAGATATTTATAACCTAGTTTGTTACACAGAAGAAAAGCTGTCATTGGAAGTTGTTTGGAAAAGGGCAGTCACATTCAAAAAATACTTGGCAGACTATTGGATGAACCATCTGTCAATCAAACTCCTACCGAAGCCAGCTGGGAAAAGAGGGAAAACATCTTTTCCATCAAGAAAAGCCTTCAGTGCCGTTTTTTTGCTCTTCCTTCAATGGAAAAATCCTCTCCAGTTCTGATAGAACTGATCCTATTGCAGCATCTATGCTAACCTCTTCAGGAGCCGCCATAAACAACATCGTCTCCCCGTGTCGTGTCACACACACCTAAACAACGGCCATAGCTACCAGGAGCTCCTCACAGGATGCCGATTACGATTACTTGAAGGTTGACGAGATGGATTGTCGTGTGATCACTCAATTCTCGTGATATCGCAAGAATCCAGCTGCCGTGCATGATATTTGTGTGTACACGCTAAAACCATGCATACTTACCTTTTCGTGATTAGTTTACATTGGAGGCATCATTTTATTTTGCAGCATTGGTCTTTGCATCTTGTCCTATATTGTGAAACTATTTGGAAAGTCTGTTTTGATATGAGCGAACACAGGTTAGATGACCACTGTGCCCCTTTCACCAATATGTAACCTCCTACATTATGTAGGTTTTTACATTCTTATACTAAGGCCCATCATTTCTCCACTATTTTGGACCCATCTAAAAGATGCATACTGTTTGAGTCATGTAATTCAGAGCACAATATTATGAAATGCTCAGAGATTGTCACTCAACATGGAACACAAATCCATGATGTAATCTATCACTACACGCTCTACAATATCTCTATTGTTCATTGAAATAGTTTGCTACTCCCCTCGGGCAAGATTGTCTTAATTTCCAACTTTAAATCACCTTTGGCTGACTGACTGCAATGAGCTGCATTTCATACACAGCGATGTTATTCATTGTGCTTATGATAGCTGGGAACTTCTCCATGACACATTGTTGGGTTAAGCCACTGCTGACTCTTGGTTTTTGTGTGACCTGCTGATGAAACTGACCCATGACCTTTGGTTCCTGCCCCCAAAACAATACAATAATTACTGACTCGCCCCAAAAAGGTGTAATGCAGGCAAAAACGAAATATTGGAAATCATACTTATTTACACGCCGTGCTAAGTTTGTTTAGCTTGTCTCGTGTTAAGCTGCTTATCTGCAGAGTGAGGAATGTCGAGCCTTTGGGTCAGTCCATTTCTGTTGGTAGAAGAAATACTCCACGGGACAATCCAAACATTGTACAAAGTGCAACCAAAGTGCCAAGAGAGCGAGGAGATCCCAGGCTTGAGTGTACATTTAATCTTAAAACAACATTGCCATTGATACCCGTGTTTAGATATCTCCTTTAGCTCGCTGCTATCGCTCACAATTACGATATTGTTTGGATTCCCACATCGCTGCTCATATTTCCAGCGGACCGGGCTGGCAGCTCGCTGATGGAGAGCCTTCCCCCGGGAGTCTAGAAACGCAGCCGTTTTCAATGTGTCTGATCCTGCTCCTCCATCCTGAGCTGACTGTAATTGGCAGCCTCTCCTCGTCATTGAGTTATTACATTTCCCCTCTCGGCTATCCCACGCACCCATGGGAGCACTTCACACTGCGAGCGAGTCCCGCGAGTCCCCCCTCTGTAGGACACACAGGACCTGCGATATAGTCATCCTAAGAGAAATCTCTTTCTGCCTCTCCTCTGACTCTCCAGAACAGGGCCATCATAGAGTTTTCCAGCGTATAATGAGGCACTAAGTGGAAAATAGCATGGCGCCAAAAATTATCATTTTGAGATTCCCGAATGTCCGCAATTAATGCACGAGGGCGGATACTTTACATTTTGAAAAGAGAAGAAAACAATTATGTGCTAATGCATTAGCAAAAGGGGCTTAATGCATTGGCTCTTCAAAGACGCAAAAAGAGGTTTACTTTTCCACAGGATGCAGGTCCCTTTTCAACTTGACATCTCTTTTGAATGGTTTTTGTGATGTGGCGGCACAAGGATGATTTATTCTCCTCTAAAGTCACCCCGAGTCGAAAATAAACACACGGTTCAGTGGCTGCCGGTGTCACTGCTAAGTAAACACAGAACCTGCCTGCAATTAAAGTCCCGTTTTCCTCCGCCGGAGCTGACGTCTTAGTTGTGCGGGAGAGCGGGAGCGGCGGGAGGCCACAGTCCATTTCTTGCATATTTTCCCGAGGAATAATTGCAGACACTGTTTTGTATGATTAAGGGCTCCGTAATCGCACAATTTCCATATTGTTGACTCATACTTGGAGACGGTTTTCGTCTGCCGTGGCACAAACTGGTAATTGAATAGGGAATGCAGATGCAATTATCTGGCGTGCAATATAACTTTGTGAGAAACTTCCTCTGTGATCAGTATTTTTCCCACTAGTTTTAGGCTCCAGACTGAGACCTGACACTCACCATACGTCCTCGGCTCTGTGGGAATTTAAATCAGTGTTTCTCGCTCCAACTGTTGCAATCAGTAAAGAAAACAAAACCTGGGGTTCCTCTTTATGCAGGCAAACCTGTGCTGGTCTCAGAGCCATGCTGTGTGCTGAAAGAAATAGCATACATATCAGTAGAAATGTAGACATTGTTAGTGCGAGCACATTACATTACTTTTTTTCCCTTTCATTGGGCATTGGGAAGAATTCAATGAGTTATTTCCAAACTCTACAATTGTATGTGTTTATTATGATCCTGCATCAGCCTCTCCGCAAAAGAACTTAAGACTGTACAACGAGGCCACGCGTTGAAGGTGAAACCCTGTCATTATCCGACTAAACTGCAGTCTAGACGACATTGTGTATGAGAGGGAAAAGACAATTAAGGATGTTTGTCAGACAGACAGCTGGGGCATGGATTGGGGGAACAGAGGATGCAACTTGATATCTTAAAGGAAAAATCCCCCCTATAAGGACCTGCTGTGTACATAGCAGGTCAAATAAAAACACAGAGGAGAAGCATTTTCAACTATAATACACATTTACAGTAAAATTTCTGTACTTTTCTCACAATAACAGACAAACTTTTAGCTATATCACAGAGCTAGTTACAAAGAGTACTCCACTGATTTAGCACTGCACTCTTATAGCCTACAGCCTCACAGAAAGACCATCTTTTCTATTCCATGCATCTTCTTCCTTGTCTAAACCTGCCACCTATATTACCCACAATGCAACTTAACCGCCGTCAGTTTGTCGGGGATTTGGGTGTGTTATGCTAGTAGTAGCGCCCACGCAGCAACCTCCAGTTCTGAAGTGAAGCCAATGCAGAAGTGCCTTAAACTTGCATTCTTTCTGATAGCCAGCAGGGGGCGACTCCTCTGGTTGCAAAAAGAAGTGGGACTGTATAGAAGTCAATGAGAAAATGAGCCTACTTCTCACGTCAAGTCAGGTGAATTTTATTTGTATAGCCCAATATCACAAATCACACATTTGCCTCAGGGGGCTTTACAGTCTGTACAGGATACGACACCCTCTGTCCTTTACAGTATGACCCTCCCACCGGATGATGAAAAACTTAACCCAGAAAAACATTTTAACAGGGAAAAAAGTGGAAGAAACCTCAGGAAGAGCAACTGAAGAGGGATCTCTATTCCAGGACGGACAATAGATGTCTTGTGTACAGAGTAACAGCATTATGAAAATACAACATAGACAATCCATATGACGAAATAAGAATGAAACATATCATGTGAAACATATACGAAGAGATGGATCCAGGAGATGTCAAGCAACGTTGCCAAACAAATAGAGCCTGAGCAACACAATCTCCACCATCAAGAGAAGACAAGATTTTTGCTTTTGATTTATTGTATAAGTAAACATTATAAACATGAGTTTATGGTCTCAATCGCTAGTTTCAAGTCTTTTTCAATACAGCATGATGCTCATTAAGTAAATTATGGTCCCACACATTTTCGGTGCCTAAAAATGTCTTATTCATCCTCTTGTGTCACTTCTGGTTGCAAAAACCAAGATGGCGACGATCAAAATGCCGAACCCCAGGCTTCAAAACCGTAGTCCACAACCCAATGGGTGACATCACTTCTTACAGTATATACAGTCTATGTAGCCTTGAGCCGCTATCCTCCAGTAGAGATGAGGAGCGAGCTACGGAGGTCTGATAAGCTCAGATTCTTCTTTCTAACTCCACACACCCAGATTCTTTTCATTTTCAAACTTAACGCCGCTCCCTGCTGGAATCACAAAAGGCTTTACACAACTTGTTTTACATATGTAGTAGTAGTTACTCCTCATGACTGTACACTCAAAACCACAAATGTCAACCTCATGCATCACCAAAGTCATTAGGATTCACTGTCTAGGAGCCATGCATATGCACATGGATACTAAATGTGGACAATGGAAATTGCCCGAGTACCTGAGATATTTCAGTCTGGACTGGAGATGGTGGACATTGGCCATCCCCAGCGTCACACTTGGTTAAACATTATTGTAACAACATCCTCTTCTATATGCTTAATGATGTTAAATAAGATCCACTTTAGAATCAGTTTTAATTCAACACATTTTGAACATGATGGTAAAGTGGTGCTTGAGCTTATCTGGTAGGGCTGTGGGAGTGAGGTTAGGCATGCATCACATTACTTTTTACATTGCTACCCAATGTTGCCATGCAAATTTAATCACTAATGCATATTTCATGTTATCATAATTCATAGGATACAGGGTTGCCTTGAAACACCAGAATGCAATGCAGCCCTGAGGATTGTTATGTCTTGTGGGAAAGCTATTTCCATCACACCTGCGCCTATAAATCACCCATATTCATTTGCGGAGATTGACAAAAATCTTCATAAACTGAAGCAGATGAGGAAGATTAATATAACATAACAATAGCTTATCAGGCTTCAAAACAAATCAATTTTATGAATGTACTGAACATAAAGTAATTGATTTGTAGTGACAAAACTGACTCAGTTTAATCCTTAAATCAGTTTAGAGCAAATGTGGCCACAGTTTATAAAGAATGATGTGCTTTTTTGTGATGCCTTTAATTCCATAGTGCTAAACAGAATGAAATCATGACATTTACCCTGAAAAGCATGGAGTCACCGTCCTCTGATATCCAGCCGCATGCCCACTTCTTGTCAACTGGGGGAAACATGCCAGTTTACATCACCTGTAATGACGCAGAGTATAGAGAACAGAGCAAAACCGAATAAATGGAGCGCAGCGGAGAATTTCGTCTGCCAATTCTCTGCCATCTCGACTCACGTCTCTAGTCCGGATTGAAACACACACACAAGCCTGTCCTTGTTTCATTCTCTCCACCTCACTGACTTTCATGTCAGCACTAAATGAATGAATAACAAATGACCAAAAAGCCTCCTACAAAGATCTACGTGGATAGACTTTTTTTTTTCCAGCTCCACACAAATTAAAACACAAGAAAAGTTCAGGAGTTGGCATCATACTAGTCACTGTTGACTTTTCAGAAGGGGTGATGTGTGTTATTGTTGATGATTTTCCACAAACCTTCATTCCTTTAACACGGTAGAATAATGAATGTATGGACCAATGGGGTAGCTGGAAGGCATGATTTGGCCACTATTCCTGACCTGTCCACTGGAGTCAGGGTTGAAAAACATTTTGAAAGTTTCATACAATCTGATGACATCTGCTCCTGACTTTATTTTACTTCAGTATGAACTTCACGCTCACACCAGCCTTGTTTAATCCGGTTGGACCGAGCGTCGGAGTGTTTACCCCCTTGGTGCAGTTTGTTTGGGTTGGTGTGAACGCCGGACTCAAACTCTGGTGCCTTTACCAAACAACCACTCTCTGGTCCGCTTAGAAGTGGTGGTCACGGATCGCTGTCAAGTGACCTCTGGTGCGGACCAAACAACCGTTTCTTGGTCTGCCTCAAAGTGGTGGTCTCGGACCGCTGTCAAGTTAACTCTGGAGCATTTAATTTCTAGTTTAAACACCATTCGAACCAATAACAGTCATTTCATTGGTTAAAAACGTTTGCTTTTCCTGTTTTGGTGACTGATGAACGAGTAGCCTATTTGTGCGTTTGCTACCACTGAGTTTGATGATGACAATAATTAGTTAGCTAGTGCACCATGCAGGTCCTCCAACTCACTCCCCGCTGGGAGACTAGTTGCTGGTAGCAGAGTGGTCAGCAGCTCTGTAATCGGACCATAGACCCAGCGCTGCCACTGACCACCAACCTGCTGTTGGGCTCATTTTCTGTAACTAGTGTAGCAAGACAGCATGGTGGAATTAGCAAGCTAGCTAGCTAACTAACCAGCCACTAAATGAGTAATATTTAACAAATTAATGCTCCATCCACACACTCTTGTCACAGAGTAGGAAAGAACATTGCTATCCCCAGATGAGTGACAACCTTTTTCGGCTCATTTTCTGTATGTTAACCAGCGTGGTATGAAAGCATGGAGGATTTAACAAGCTAGCCAGCTAACTAGCCATCTGCTAAATGAGTAAAGTGTAACAACTTTGCTATATCCACGCACTCTTGTCACAGCGTAGGAAAGCATATCACACGCGTCGAGGCACTTGAGTCGTACCAGGGGCCAACTATGACCAATAATCAAGTGACATTTCCACCACATGAGTTTTGTTTACAATTTCTGGACTGTGGAACATTTTAACAATGCATCATCCTGGCATTGGTTCGATTCAGGAACTGGACCTTTAGGTGTGAACCCGCCCTTAATTGGCATTGTTAAGATATAGTAAATATTTGTTGGATATGGGGCTTTTCTTTAAAGATTTACACTGCATGCATGCTATAGTATACCTACATACAGTATAATATGTGATTTTGGTGATGTTGACTTGCTTTTTGCTCTGCACTTCTCAGAAGCTGCCTGCCGATCAAAGTGTGTACAGCTCTATTACTTTTAAACCTGCAGAGTTGGGTGATAATTCTCTGTGGCTTCATCACTACGAGTGACCTCTTTCACATTACACTTTGTCATTTGATCCACTGTTAGTATGAAAGTGCTGATAAGAGCGGCTTTAAATTAAGTTTTTGTATGTTCCTGTGCAATAATGGAGGCTGTCACTGTTCATGCTAATTACCAGCTATTCTTCAGCTTAAAAAGAAACAAAAAACTACCATTGATACTACTGCAGAGAATATTACTTTTATTTGATGACTAAAACAGCAAATGTAAAATATATTGTTATATATCAACAACTAATAGAGAAATGCATTTATTTCCGTGATGTGATGTATTTTTTGCTACTATTAAGATATATGTTGTTCCAATAAGCACATGAAACAATCTGATTTTTCCACTATGATGTTAATGAAGTGTGTCTTTCTATACATCAAATGCTCTCAACATGTCTGCCTCCCCTGCACAGGAACTTAAACCTCTATGTATCATACAAGTGGAAGTTATGCAATGTGGGGGGGGAAAAAAGAAGGAAAAAAAAAAATCCTCTCCCATCTGTTGCAGCCTCCCACTACACGTCTGAGGACTCTCTCTCTCGCTAACATCTTCAACAGCAGACAATCCACAAATCACCGGGTCATATTTCATCATCAGCTGCCGGTCTGTTCCACTCCTGTCTCCTCCACTGTGGCTCAGTGACATGTGGAGAGAGAGAGAGAGAGCAAAGGAGAGAGTGAGAGATATTGGAGAAGCAGAAGACGCACTGTACATGGTGGAAAGAGTGTACTGTATGCATGACGGAAGTGGTGTGAGCTTCTGCTGAGAAAGAAAACTTTGCACTTACTTTCACAGGGTATGATTGCAGTCAGAAAATGTCAAGTCATGAACACCCAGGTGACCCTGAATCAAAGGAGGGTGAAGCCTGGAGGCTATAGCAGGATTAGGGGAGACCAGCAGTGGAAACCCCGTTATACCTCAGCTCCGATGTCTTCCACAGATACTCAGTGACATTAATCTGACTTGTTAAATCAGCTATAAGTGATATTTTTATAATACCAAAATTAAATGACAATGTGACGGTGTGAAAGGTGTCACTTGTAGTGATGAACCTACAGAGATTTATCACCCGAATGTGCAGCTCCCCTCGGCTTTCAAAGCTTTATAGTGAGTTTCAGCTCATTGGTGTCAGCGGGCAGCTGTTTTCAGCGAAAAAGCTTAATGTACTTTACTGGACACTACAGTCTGCTCAGCACTTAACGGCAGACGGACACAGTTGGCGACTAGTTGGTGAACTTAGTGGAGCATTTAGCAGCTAAAGAGGCAGATATTTCCCTCAGGAGTTGGTAAAGGCCAAGTAAAGGGAAACATAAAACTGAGTATTTACTAGGTAGTTCTTCAATACTTCATCATTATCTTATGATTAGTATGACGTATTTCTGTAGGCCAACCAGGAAGTTAGCATCGCCCTGGTTCCCTCAATGGAAAGCCAATGGGATTTTTACATTGGGTTTTGGATTATTGCAGAAAATGCTGTTGTTCCAGTTTCTCCAAAACCCACCTGATGAACCTCCATCTATTACTGATGTTGAGGCCAGGGAGCAGGAAACTGACAAACCCTACTTGAATGATCCAGAACCCACCAGAGAATCGGACTCTACTGCTGTTCCAGCTTTTCCGACACCCCCTGCTGAACCTCCATCTTTTGATGTTGAGGCGAGGGAGGATGTAGATGACGAACCGCGCCAAGAGAAAGACCCAGAACCAACCAGAAAATCGGACTCTGCTGTTGTTCCAGCATCTCTCTAACTAATGGTTCACTAGCAGTTAGTTCCTCATACGTTCCTAAATTTTTTCCCTGGTAACTACTCAAATTTTTTACTGCAAGTACCTATTTTAGTACCTTGTGCTTCAATTACTTGAATTACCAGATGCAACACTTGTATTGTTTTCACATTGTGAGTCTGTGTGTGAGTCATCATGGCAAAAAAAATGTGGTCCTGGAGACACCTACTGTAGCGGGAACTACCACAGACTACTATGCTAGGGGTTTATATTTCTGTCTGTCTGTCTGGACTTACTGTGTTACTGCAATAGTGTGACAACTGTGCAAGATGAAGACAGGCGTGGTCCAAGCAAGGGTGCTGAAAGTATAGGAAGTGGGGAAGGTGCAATTGGCTCTCTCACTTTACACCTCTGGTCCGATTTGGCATCGCGGCTAATGTGATCGCATTGCAAGATGGTTTTAATGAGTCATTCGTGGAGTTTAAAAAAATTCAGACTGGACATTTAGTTAAAGTAATCCAGAATAAATCCCAGCATCTCATTTACAGAAAGTCTTTCTACTTTCACTATAATGCACCAACTGCTAAATACAGTATCAGATTTCTGTGTTGGCAGATGTTTCACGCATTAAGAGTCCGTGGGAGGTTTTGGTTGCAGTTGGCAGCTGTGATTCATGTCAAAACCTAAACTAAAAAATCATGACAGTTGCATGTTTAGAAACATGTAGTATCAGTGCTTTAGAGCAGACGGAGTTAAGATTGAGTCACAGTGTGAAGTTGGGATTTTTTTCTCTTCTTTTTCTTTTCAGTTAGCCAAATGTGGCACATAACAACCATCCCCAGCAACAGTCGCAGCACCAGGTGCACACGGTTTCTTAAATCTTTTACATGGTCTGCTGGAAAAATATGGATTTTAATAAGTCCCTTCAGGAGCAGTAGAAGGCGGGAGCCTGGGAAAGTGGACTCAGTGAGGTGTCCTGTGCATTACATTAGATTCCTTGTAAATGTTTCATAATGACAAACATGCAGGGTTTGAGCTTACTGAGCTGAAAACTGACACACTTACTCTGCGTTGTTAATGTCAGGTAACCCTCACATTGTGTACATCTGACCTAAAGAAAACTCCAGTTGTTGCCAAATTACTTCAGTGTAACAAGTACAAAACTTCCTAAAAGCAAACTGTTGTGCATTTACAAAAACAAAGAGGCCCAATTTATTGTTGACATACTTTGCACTTCAAATTTGATGCCCAATTTTGGGATGTACTATTCAGTACCATTTCCCTCACATGCTTGCTTAGCTTAAGCTTCTCAATTATTCAGGCTCGGATCAATACTCAACACACTCCTGTGAGGAAAAAGCAGGACGGAGAGGCGAATTTAAGCCTGAATCTGGATTATGGATTTGTATCAATTTATGTGTGGCCGCTCAAGCAAGAAATCTGTGGAAAACACAGTGAAATACGGCTAAGTGGAGCAAACTGGAAGGCTCTGTCCATTTTAACTCCTTGTTCTACAGTGGCCCTTTTTAGCTTTGGCCAATTATCACACCGCCAGCCTCGGTCTGTCAAAGGCGCCTTTCTCATTAGCCCGTCCCCAGTTCACTCCACAGGCTTAATGAACAGGGCCTCCATTACCCAAGTTTACCTCCAACTTTAACAACAAGGCTGTGTTAAGAGCGCGTACTGATAGACGAGGACAAGTCACACATCAGTGGCATCCCTAACAAGACAGAGAAGGACGACAACTGTCCTTTTATGAGTGGTTGAAGTTCACTTGGGAGTGAAACTTTCATTTAGGGATTTTAAGGGGGATTTGTTGGGATTTCCTGCTATGGCTTGGCTCCCCCTAGTGTTGTTTGTGACAACGTCCATGTTACAGCATGTTCACACCTGTAGGTGACACATTGGTTATTAATCATCAGCTGTCTTGTGAAATATGACACTTGCCAGTTCCCTGACACACATAAGGATAGTAAACTGTTGACAGAGCACAGCGTCTACATTTAACTGACACCTACTGTGCAGACACTTACATCAGCAGTGGTCTGATGTCATGTGGAACTCATTTCCTTACTAGCATGCCAAGACTGCACACTGGAAACCAAAGACTACCACTACCACTTTCAGCATTTAAGGTAACTGGGACAAACACAGACCTGATGAGCAAAGTCTCGGGACAACCGGGTCTCATGGGAAGGTGTATAAATAGCACAACGTTTTAAGGACATTCCGCGTGTCATAGTAACGCAATTTAGGCTTTTCGCAAGTCTTTTCTCGCCATGGGGTTGACGTTGTGAAATGGCTTTTTGCGTGTCATTTAACAGCATGTTGGCATAGTGAAACTACGGTAACTGTCACGTTAGGTTTAGGCCACAAAACCACTTAATTAGGTTTAGGAAAAACATCCTGGTTGGACTTAATATAAGTACGTAAACTAGGTAAAATACGTACGTAAACAATGTAACATAAGTATGGAAAACACATCATAAACATCATTTATGTAACTTCAAAATAACTCAACAATACTTTGGGACCATGGTTGTTAGATAAGACCTGGCTACAGTGCCGCCGCTCAGCCTTGCTTCCAATTTTTTCCAGTGGCCATTTGTAGTATTGCAGTGAAAAATCCCCCTGCAGCCCAAAAAGCATTTTCCCCATAGACTACCATTGTAAAAGACATGTCTGTAAAACTGTTGACGGGACACCTCAAACTGCAAACAAGGTTATTTTGACTCTTTCTGTTAGGATTTTTTAATACATGGAGGTTTTATATTTGTAAAACCTTCCTCGATGTAAAGTCTATGGGGCAAGTGGGAGCTGGACAAACAGTACCGTGCATATTCAGTGGGCCGCATACCCCAGAAATGAACCCGAAAGCTAGAATTGTTTTTGGCGTATGTGCCAGGCAAGCAATTCTCATTGGAATGAATAAGCGTTTGGAGTCCGGTTCTTATTATACATCCATATTAAAGACACCAACAACGGTCTCGAACATGAGTCTTCTGGTTAAGTCCTATGTTTGTTTGACCCGCCCACCGTAAGCATTCTTTCTCACTTTTCACTCTACGTCACTATAGCTCAGAGCGCATACGGATGCAGTGACATTGCAGTTAGCACAGACTACATAGTGTGAAATGACACTCCAAAAGCAAGAACGGCGTTGTTATTGCACGCAAAATGACTTTCAAATTGCCGTGTCATTCATACGCCATTTGGTGAGACCGCGGGGCTGCTCCTGACCACTTTTCTGTTGTCTTGGACCTAATTGTTTCCAGTCTTAAGTTTATTTGGAACATGTGTGGATATTTGTATGCTGCCAGATGTTGCAACAAATAAATCTAAAAGGGCACATTTTTTCTGCAACCACACTTGACCAGATTACAGCTGTATAAATGTCCTCAAAAGCCTCAGTAATCCAAAATTCTCATCAGGACATGCATGTTTTTCCACTGCCTGTTTCTGGTGATTTTGACGTGGTCCGGCTTCCTTTTGGACCTGGTCTGGAGCAGTTCATATTGCATTAAATCCATTATTGCATCATGGTTTTTCATTACCCGGTGTTCATCTGTGTGTCGATGTGTGTGGTGCACGGTGCATATACATACGTGTGGTTCATATCTTTCGGCAGTCAGAGAAATGTTCCTCCCTCGCTGGCTGCATGCGGCACTGTGGC
>CAKALG010014803.1:0-22086 GCA_916700815.1 Helicolenus hilgendorfi | reverse complement strand
GGGAACGGGTACCACTTGGGTAGGTGCCATCATCGTGGGCAGTGGCCCTGATAGAGGATCCAAGTCCGAGGGACTGCCCAAAATTAAGAGAACCAGCTAAGTTGGCCCCCAGGGAGGAGCCCAAATATTTCTGCTGCTCAGACAAGTTCTTTCTCAGCCCAAATGTAATCTCATCCTGAAGCAATCTCGCTGTCGCAGCCAGATTGGTCACAGAGGAGGCCCCAGATCCCATGTAGCTGCCATAGTCAGGCTCCAGGTCCCTACTCTCCTGAATTGGGGAAAACTTTGTGATGGCCTTCGGGTCTATTTGGGCCTTTTTGTTCTTCATTTGTTTCTGGTAAAGCACAGCTGCCTGGAGTTGCTTCGCGGCCTGTTTTTCAAGGGTGAGCCTGCCGATGCTGTATTTCTCTCCTTTAGGGAAGTGGCGAAAACTGCCATCGCTGGGGAGATACTGGGGCAGGCCCAGGCCCGTTAGGTGTTCTAGTCCCTCAGTTCCTCGTCTGAACTCCTGCTTGATCTGCTGCTTCAGTAGCTTCAGCTCATAAGGCTCCTCCATAGTGTCATCTTCTCCTTTACCGTAACCCTGAAGTCGAGATGAGCCTAAAAAATCTGCCACCTAAAAGGGAAAATAGTATGCAAAACTGAGTGTTTTCTAGACAGTAATGTGAATTAAACTCACACAATAACAAATGCATTTTACGTGTGTTGAGTGATCACTGACATATATACAGACATGGCCAGACTGATCCATTGGGTCTACATTTTTTTTTGTAACTGTTTGAGGTTTGTTGCACTGAATGCAAAGTGTGTAAAGGCTGAACAATTAGGAGCATATGGAAGCCTTTCAGACATCAACATCTGTTTGGCCAGTATACTTAAGTATCAGCCCAAAAGCTAAAGCTTTGTTTTGCTTCATTCTGAAAGGATATAAAGATTGCATCATAGGAATAAACTAGAATTACCGCCCTGCGGTTGTGTGCCTCCGCCAACCAGTCAAGTTGCAGTTTACATCAATGTCTGTCCAAAATGTCATCATTCTGGCGTATTAGACATTTGTGTGACATTGTCATAATGAATTCTTGAGTTCTGGCCAAAAACGTGTTTTCTGAGGTCACAGTGACCTTGACCTTTGACCATCAAATTCTAAGTAATTCATCCTGGAGTCCAAGTTGAAGTTTGTGCCAAATTTTTCGAGAATTCAATGGATGTAAGGTCACAGTGACCTTGACCTTTGATCACTGAAAAATCAAATAATTTCATCCATGAGTCCAAGTGCACGTTTGAGCCCAATTAGAATACATTTCCTCCAGGCATTCCTGAGATATATTGCGTTTACGAGAATGGGACTGACGTGAGGTCACAGTGTCAATCTAAAATTTTAGCTATATACACGAGGAGATGAGAAAAGTAAAAATGAGAATAATGTAACATTAAAGTATTTACCTCTGCTGTGCGCCTGACTTCTGCTGCCCTGAGTAGTCTGTCTGCCTTGGACAACTCCTTATCAGGCATGTTGAATCCAGAACCCAAGCCGGTGTTGCTCAGCCCCGTTGAGGCTTTGGTGAGCTCCCCTATGTCCTCTATCAGCACGTAGTTCCTGGCATTGTGGTGGTCAATGTCGGCATAAAAGGAATCAGCAGAGATGCTCGACATGGGACTAGAGGCCATGCTCCTCTCCCCTAGCCCGAGCCTCAAGTCCAAGCTGCCATACTTGCCCCCCAGGTGAGCAACCCCATACCCACTGTCTGTGGAGGACGGCACAATGAGCAGAGGCTGGTTGTGTATCACTTCGTAGTTGGTGGTGTTCTTAGGCTCTAAATCAGACATGTTGGTTTGTCGCTGCTTTCCCTGCTGTAAGAGCAGAGCATGCTGATAGCTGCTGGACTGAGCCTGGGCATGGGAGAGGGAGAGGGTTGGGTAAGGAGACACCTGTTGGTGGTAAAGGGATTGCTGCTGGTAGAGGTTCTGTTGGGTGTAGTGGCTGGTGGTTTGGGTCTGGGGAACATACTGGGCATAGTGAGAGTAGGGACTAGTCAGTGTGTTGTACTGGGAATCAGCTTCTGTCTGGGGGGGGATGAACTGGTCAAACTCCGATTGGGGAGCTGTCCGCGGTCTCTCCAGGCCGTCACCCCTGGCCTCTCTGATGTTGCTAACCTCGCTGTCTGACATGTAGTCTCTTTCCTCCGCCACCCCCTGGAGATAGGCCCTCTCTCTCTTTTCTCTCTCCTTCAGCAAGGCGTCCTTACGCCGGTTGATACCCATCTCCAGGTACCTACAGTAATAAGAAAAAAGGGTATTGTTTTACAATTTTAGCACTAACAGTTCGATTAACATTACAACCAAAGAGGCAAAAAAATATTCCGGGTTCTCACACATTAGTACCTTTTATACGAGTGTGACATGTGTGAGTGTTGAGAGGTCTCACTGAGTGATGTCAAGGCAGCCTTTTAGCCCATAAGCTATCAAAGTCAGAGGGGAATCATGCAGATTAATTAGGAATAATGACTGCATGAGAGGGACAAATGCAATGATGTTAGTTAATCAATTTATGACATATTCATTGGCTAGTAATGTCACAGGGTCTGAAAAAAAAAATGCACCCTATACCCTAAATGTTGATGTTAAATCCGTGGCCTCTCACCGTAGCTTGGCGTCAATCTCCTTTTCCTCTTCGTCTAGCTCAGCTTGTTTCTTGCGAAGTTTGGAAGATTCTCGCTCCACCAGATCGAGCTCCTTGTCAATGTCCTGCAGGATCTTTGCCCGGGCCATTGTTGTACTGCGGGCAAGACGGCGACGAGCAGAGTTGGAGCTGTAGCCTGACCGTCCTGACATAGAGTCATCGTCGGGAGGGGGGTCCGGTAGTGTCCGCTTTACCTTCTTACCTGTACCAGAGGGAGAGCCTCGGCTCTAGAACATAAAACAAATGATAAATAGTCAATCACTGAATTATGATTAAGTACACAATTAAATTGAAGTTTACTGCATACTCCACTATCATTCTGAAACAATCATAAGAATAGTAATTATCGTTTTCAATAATAATAAGACAGACATTTTTTCCATTTATATTCTGCTATGACTTACAGAATAGCTGTCTGCATAGTATCCACCCATCCTGTCATCTGTGGAAGGACTCAGGGATTTAGGATCGGACAGAGACTTCTGACCCGCCTTTAATATCCGAGGGCCAGAGGAAAATCTGGATGGGTCAGCAGTCAGCATTCTCTGCCCTCCAAGTGACTTTTCCGGGGACATGGGGGAGACTGAGGTGTAGAAGACTTTAGACTTGGAGGGGATGTCTGCTGTCAGGTGTGTACTGTAGCCCACCTCAATGGGTCTTCTGTCTGAATCTGTCTGACAGCTCAGACTGCCACCTTTCTGAGAGTTCTCTGGAGCTGAGATATGCTTGATGATTTCCACCCGAGTGTCCATCTGGACATTGGGTCGTTTGATCGTTCCAGAATGGTCGGTCTGGACGGATATCTCCGCCACTGTTTGAACAGCAATGCTAGTGACCTTGGAGCCGTGTTTCCCCTCACTGCTGTGTTTTCGAGAACGCCGTCGAGCTTTTGTTGGAGTATCCCATTCATCTTGGTCCTCATCATCAGTCTGATCTGGGCTATCGACATTCCTCTTGTTCTTCTTTCTCCTTCCTACATGCTGCTTCTCTGCTGAGTCTTCATCATCTGTCTGCACTCCACTATCTATTATTCTTTTCCCTGTGTCCTGGTCAGCTTGAAGCCTCTTTACTAGACTAAGCTGGTCCTGACTTTCCTCTAATTGTGTCCCAATAGCTGGAGTTCTAGACTCGTCTTTGACAGGCCAGTACTGGCCACTGTCCCCCACCCCTGCATATTTAGCATCTAGAAGGTTCCCTGTGGAACCAGTGCTACCATAGTGCTCATCAAGCTGGCGCTGGAGTTGCAGTTGGAGGTGTTGGATTTGCTGCAACTGCTCTTTCTGCTGGGCATAGGTCTCCTGCTGGGCCACCATGTGGGCATGGTGCTCTTCCTCTTGCTGCATGAGAAGCTGCTGTTTCAGAGCCTGAAGCTCCTCAAGCTCCCTTTGGACCATAAGCTGCTCCTGTTCACGGTAACGCTGGATCTCCTGCCTCTCCCACTCCAGCTCCTCAGCGAGACAAAGCTGCTTGAGCTTCTCTAGCTCTAGAAACTCCCTCTCCATCTGATACTGGGCCATCTTGGTGTTGTCTAAGCCAGGGAATATTGGGGAAGATGCTAAGGCATCCAGAGAGGCAGCAATTGCTTCCAGGGTGGTGTCCGAGTACATGTCCGGATAGCCTGTTATGATGTCAGCCAAAGCTGTGGGTAGGAGCTCCTTAGGTAGCCCTGTTTCAAAAGGAATTATCTGTCCAGGGTCTGTACTGGGAATGAAGCCATACGGATGCGGCAAGGTCTGGATTGTTGATGTAGGTGTTAAGGTAGTGCTAAAGACGGAGCCTGGTTGAGTTGTAATTGCATATGTGGATGGAACTGGTACAGCAACAGAAGAGTAAACTATTCCATCTGAGGTTCTTAGTACACCATTTACACCAAACCCGGCTGCAGGGACCTGGGAGTATGGAGCAGTAGTCATCCTAGGGTAGGTTCCAGCAGCTTTGCTAGTGTAGTCTAGAGCTTTACCTGCCATAATAAGTCCAAAGATATAGATTTTACTTTATCAAATACATTATCATTTCAGAAACAAACATACTGTACTGTATGAGTTAAATGTTAAATGTCATGCAGTTTGGATTTAAAAGGACTCTCATTTCACATGCATCTGCAGTCAGTTTGGCTAGCAAGATGCAAAACCAAAATATTGAGGGAGCACACGCAGGCACACACATGCATCTGTATGAAAACAAAAGAAAAAAAAAACAAGCAGGTGTTAATATTTAATGAAAACATGCATATTACACCAAAGCAAATCAAACAGTTATGGAAAGCATGAATTAATCAACTTATAGGGAACACAACCATATATGCCTTCAGAAAGCAAAGTATTGAACTGAAACAATATTAGCGAAAGAGTAAAGACAATTTGTAAATAAAAGTGTCAAGTCTATTAAAACAATCAAATGCATGCCTATAAGCAAGCACAAAGCATGGTAATAAAAAACATGCAAACATGCAGAAATACCCCCATACTCACCAGCAGAAAGTTTGGCAGCAGTGAGGTCTATAGCGCCATCTGAAGATCCACTGAGATAGTAATAGTCATTCTTGGGATCGTAGGAGAACAGTCCTGCCTCTGTCAGATTGGTCTCAGACATCGATGCTTTTATACCATTCATGCCTTTGATACCATACAGTCCAGCATTATCATATTGGTAGTGGTCATCTCTGTAGCCAAAACGGTTGTCAGGCTGGTTTGTAACCGGCGGCTGTGTTCTGCAGCTTCCTGTAAATGACAGCTTGTAAAGGACATCACAGCACACACTCCTCCTACCAGCTGTAAGGTCGACTGGAGTCCCATCATCCTCAACAACAGTGGTCACCACTCCTGGGCTTGTGTCGGACAAAGCTACCATAGCTCTCACTGGTCTGTAGTTTGACAGATCCATGGCCCCTGTGGCCTCTAAAGAAAGGACGGGACTTCCATTGGTGATAGCTGTTGGGGAAGTCATTGGCTGTTTGCCTCCCGAAGAGACCAGAGCTCCAAACGAAAGATTAATGGGTATGTCTTGAGCTGTGGATGCTAAAGCACTGACTACAGGCTGGGAATTCACAGGTCTGTATACAATCTGAGCTAGCGGTTCGAATGATTTGTATGTGGTGAGAGGCATAGGCAATGACGTAACAGGGCCCTGTAAATCGAGTGGTTTCTCTGCAGGAGTGCTGTTATAAGAAGCAATGGTGGCTGTGCATGTGACTATCGTGATGCTGTCAGTGACCACAGACAGTGTGGTTGCAGGGGTGATCTCTGGACTAAGATTTATTATCTCCGGCTGCACTGCTGTGATTTGACGCCCACTAGAGTCACTTGAGAAAGACTGTCGACATGACTCAGGTGGTGTCAGGTCCATGCCTTGCTCAGTCATCTTGATTCCAACCCTCATGGTACGTAAATCGATAACATCACCAGGGTAGATAATCTTCCCATTCTGTTTCTGCAGAGGTTGGACTTTAGCTGTATCTGGTTGTATAGTGATTGCTACACTGGGTTGAGTGACTTGTGGAAGTCTTTCATGAACAACAGAAACAGTGGTCCTCTGGACCTCAGTGGTGACCACCTGAGTGACCAGGCTCGGCAGGCTTTCAGGAGGCTGGCCTGAGGTGGAAATTGAAGAAGAATACATGTGACTCCTACTGGAGACAACCTTTTCTGGTCCTCGAATCTCTTGGCTCTCAATAGACTCTTGCTGAATTTGAGTGATAGTGACCGGAGCCACAGATACACCACGGGGAATGTCCTGTGCAGTGGGAATTGAGGTTCTCCTTGTATATGCCTCAGTGGTTATTATCTCAAGAGGGTGATCATATTCCGATGAATAAGTCAATATCTGTGGTCTTTGCTCTATTGAATGAATAGATCCTCTCCTGTAGGGGACTTGAGCAGGATAACCATCAATTGGAACATCTTTTTCAGCTGGCATGTTTACTACATGTGCCATTGGTAATGATTGCTGCCTGGTTATGGATTCTCTCCTGGTGGCAGCAAAGGCCTCAGTTGTAACCACCTGCGTGGGTGTTTCATACTCTGCAGGATAGGTAAACATTTCACTTGTGGGGTACGTTGGCTGTACTATAGACGATATAGATGTCCTCCTACTGGTGGTTTCCCCAGTTGAAATAATTTCAATTGGCATCCCAGCCACTGCCTGGGGTTGCCACACTGATGATGTTATCGAAGCTCTTGCATCAACATCCTTTGTTATAATCTCTGTGGGTGTCTCGCGTTCAGGCTGCAGTGCTATGACCTCCAGTGGTGGCGTTGAGTGTGACATGACTGAGGATGTAATTGCTCCATAGACCTGTGGAATATACGCAACATGAGGTACTTCTGGCTGTACGGTCATTGGTTGGACTTCCATCACAGGAGGTGATGGTGTTACTTCACCAATTGTAGGAGTTATCATCGTAGCAACTGTAGTTAGTGGCACTAACTTGGCTGCTTCTGGTGTTGGGGTAACTTCAACAGCTACAGGTAGAGTATGAGGTACTGGAGATACTGTTGCTACTCCTGGTATTCTAACAGTAGTGTCTGTTGTAATAACCTTCGTTGGTAATTCAAACTTTGTAGGGGGCACTTCAGATACAAGAGGTGGGTGCTGCGAAGGTAGCTGCCCTGTCACTGAAGGCAGAACTTCTAAAGGCTGAACAGGTTGTGGTACTGATGGGAGGTCAGCAATGGTGGGAGTATTGTAGTAAGCTGTAGGCAATTCCTGCTCTGTAGAGTGAGTTACCACTTCAACTAATGTAAGTTCCTGTTGAGCAGGAATTTGCTGACTCACTTCTGGTATTGGTGATCTTACCATAACTGTCTCAGTGACTATGACATCACTAGGCATATCCTGTTCTTTATGTTGCATTTCTATTTGACTTGCAACTTGTGGATAAAGAATAGATGAGAGGACTGCATCTGGTCTATCTTGGGGAACTAGTACAACTAAAGGTACCTCAGGCTGCAGTGGTACAGTAATAACTTCTGTTAGAGGTTGTGGCTGCACAGGTACAGTTGGTATTTGGGCCTGTGGAACTCTTGCTACAGCTGAAACCTCTGCCGGAACTGTTATGACCTCGGACGCTATGTTTGGATGTTGAGCAACAAGTGGTATAGACTGGACCCTTGCTGTGGCTTGGACTGTTAGTGGTTGAATAAGAACCTTTGGCTCTGGGGGCATTATGATGACCTCATGCATTGCTTTAGGTGGTGGCAGTGGCTGAGTAATTGGTTGTTGCTGTTGCACATATGGTTTCTTAATTGGAAGAGGTACACTATGTGCCTGAATAGGTATGTCCTGACCTGATGACACTACCGTGACATCAGCGACAGATGGTGGTGGTAGTGCTACATAAGGCACTTGCTCAACTACTACAGTTGGAGCTATGGATATTGGAGGCGGATGCCTTACAGTGGGGACAGAGGCTCTACTGACTGTACCCTGTGCCAAGAATGCCTCAGTGGGTGTTTTCTGCTCTGAGGGTGTGGTCCGTATCCCTGACACTTTTGTAGATGGGACGGAGCCTCGTCTTACAGGTGCCTGGACTGTTATGCCCTCTGTTGGTGAGCCAGGCTCAGACGGAAGAGTTATCACCACATAGGTTTGCAAACATTTGACATGTCTAGGAGACAAAGGTGACTTAGGAGATGTTGCACTCAACTTGGATTCCACAGGTCGTGTCAGGCTAAGTGACAGAGCATTTGGAGGTTGTTTGGTCCTGGGTAGTGTTGCAGCTTTGGGGGCCACAGGAGGGGGAGGTGGCTTGACACTCTCTCCTGGCTTGTGGCTGAAAACCAGTCCAGCTGGAATTGATATAGGCTTAGGTGGTATGGGTGGAGGAGGCTTGGCGGTTTGACTGGGGTCAGTTGTATCAGAAACTTGTGCTACTGTTGTTGCAGCAATCGTCACTGCAGTGGGTGCCAGTGGCTTTGGAGAAACAGTTGACTTAGGTAAAGTGGTAGGAGGAGGCGGGGGTGTTTCTGCTACAGGTATTTCTACTGTGTCTACAGCTTTTGTCTCTACCATAGGTTTAGGCGGAAGTTTTGGAGCTGAAGTTACTGGCACTGCTGACACCTTAGTGGTAAGTGAAGCTGTATCGGTGCTGGGTATATCTGAAGCTATTTGACTACTTTGTGGCAGAGAAGCAGTGGCATCTATTGATCCTGTGCTAGCCATATATTGTTGGGTTTGTCCAAGCAGAGATATGTTTTCCACACTTGGCACTATGATGACTACATGCCCTTGTCTGGTTGGGGTCACTACTTGAGGTACAGCCACACTATCTGGTTGCATTTCTTCCATTCTTGGCTGTATATCCACAACTACAGACTGCATTGGCTGGCCAGTCACTGTGGTTCCCCTAGTGGTGGTCACAGTAGGGGTGACATACTGAACAGTCCTTACAAGTGGCAGCTCTTTGTTAGGCTCAGGTAATGACACTGAAGTAGACCGAGGGGGAGGAGGGGGTGGGACCTTCTTTTTGGTTATAGTAGTTGATGTTGGAGCTGGTGCAGGAACCTGGGCTGTTTGAGCTGGAGTTGGGATTACCACTGGTCTCATCGATGAGACAGGTGCTTTTACAGGGACTGAGTGTACCACTTTGGCCTGGGCTTGAGCTGGGGTAGTTACAAGTGCTGAGACCGGTAGTGGAGTTTGTGCAGATATTGGAGGTGTAGTTGAAACCAGGTCAGGCATCTTCTGGACTATGACTGGCCCAGGGTGTGAGGCCAGAGTGACAGAAGCAGCAACAACATGGGCTGAAGCTGGAGTGGAGATTGCAACAGGTTTAGCTGTAGCTAAGGTTGTAGGTTGGGCTGAGACAACAACAGGTGCTGGACTCTGTGCTGAGACCTGTATTACAGCTGGAGCCTCGATAGGCACCTGAGATGGAGATGAAACCAAGTCTGGCATTTGAACCACAACAGGTGCAGGAGTAGACATCCCCACTAGGGCTGGAGTTGGGGCATCAGCTGTAGAAGTCTTAGCTTGAACCAATGCAGTTGTTTGAGCTTTGGATGGATCAGACACCACATCTGGTATTGTAACTATAACTGTGGTTGGAGTGGGATGAGAGACTGAGCCTCCACTAGACGGTATTGCTGTAAATGTGGCAGGCGATGGTGGCGAGATCTCTAGAGGCGATTGGGTTACAAATGAAGTTGGAGGTGTTGGTGTAGACAGCGGAGTTGAATCTGATGAAGGAGGTGTTTGAGCCTGGAATGAGGATGAAGATGTTGCAATAGAAGCCAAACTGGAATCTGGAGTGGCTGGTGAAGTTGGAGGTGACATTGGTGATAGAGGCGAGGGTGTAGTAGTTAGTTCTGGGGCTGATATTGGAGTTGGAATAGGTTTTGGCTCTGAAATTTCACAGACCACACAGATAGGCTCCATCTCAGCGGTTTCAGAGAAAGGTGGACTCATGGATGGATCTTCTTTAGTGTCAGAGTCATCACTGGGGGTAATGTCAGAGGAAATACCAACACCATACTCGTCTGCAAGACTGTCATCCTCTTCCTCCCCAGATGAACACTGGGTAATCTTGAGGTCTGGTATGGGGAACAATGCTTTTCTGAGTGCAGGATCTTGTGGAACCATAGGCCTAATAAAACCTATAGATCCAGTAGGAGTACTGGGAACACTGGTCACCTCAGATCGCTTAGGGGGTTCAGTGGGGCGTGGTGGAGCAGGTCTTTTCTTTTTCTTCACTGGCAGTTCACTAGACGTTTCAGTGCCTGAAAGAGGCATGTCAATTTGTTCAGTGAAGATTGTCTCTTCAGTAGGCATGGTCACCACACAGGTCTCAGCAAAGGAGGGTGTCCCAGTGACCGAAGCTCCTGATGAGGAAGACTCCAAGGCAGTCTGGGCCTGTTGAAACTCTTGCTCTATCATCATTAGTTCTCTCTTTTTCTGCATCATCTCCTCATAAACCTCCTCTGAAGACCTGAGTTTTTTGAGACACTCAGAACTAGTATCCTGTTTGAGTTCTTCCTCTTGATATTCACCTATCTTAAATTCAGGCTCCTCAACTAAGGATTCATAAAGATAGTCCTCTATTGACATTCCTCCATAGAGTGGCTCAATATCGGGAGGACTCTCCCCTGGAATAGCTTTTGTCTTCTGAATAATTTCCTCATATGCTTCTTCGGCACTCTTCAATGTCACAGTATTCTCTTTAAATGGATCAGGAGTGTATGGTATCACTGTTGTTGAAGGTCTACGTACTCTATGTACACCTCGCCAAGCCTCTGGTTCTGAGTCTATACTGGCAGAGTACTCGGAGCCAGATGTTCTACTGGTTTCCTCCATTCCCTGTCTCAGATTCTCTGTGGAGGAAGCATCTTCAGTAGGAGACATTGGTGGGCCTTGGGCTCTAAGTTCATCTCTGTCTTTCCTAGACTTCTCTCCCCCCCTCGTCTTCTCTTCCTCAGAGGAGTCTTCAATGGTGGGGAGAGGCTGGGTTGGCTGCCTGTGCCTTCCTTTGCGATGCTGTTTTTCCCCACTGACTTTCCTGTGACTGGGGCTGCTATCACTGTCCTCCTCCAGGGACGAAGCTGACGTGGGTGAAGACCCTGGTGTAAAGCTAGATACCTGAACACTGGACGATCCCTTTGACAGGGATTCTGTGATGCTCTCTACTTCTTCATCTGTGCTTTGTCTCTGTCTCATGACTGGAGTAGCTTTCTTGAAAGTAGCGCTAAGCCTCGTTTCAGGAACATCTTGAGTAGCTGCCGTGTCAGTTTCTGGGAGGGCTTTTTTCATCGCTGGGCCTTCTTCATTCTCTGTACTACTTTTTCTGGCTGTCACTGAAACATTGTCAAGCTCAACCTCTTTGATAGCTCCCTCATCAACCAAAATATTTTCTTTCTCATCTTCTGAAAGAGACATTTCTTCTTCATCACCCATACCCATGATCTGCTTGCGGATGAATTCTTCATCATCCATAGAGTCAGCGCTTTCAGTTTTAAGGTCCTCACTGCTGGATGAAACATTGCTGATCTCCAGCCTTCTCCTCTGGACTTTAGGTGAGGGTGTGAGCTCACTTCCACTGCTCTCAGCCATTGCTTGGAAACTTAGGCGCCTTCTCTCAGCTTTAATATCCTCCTTTACTGGCATGGATGGATCTATATTTTCTGTATCATTTTTACTTGTATCACTAACCACCTGTCCATCCTTTAATTCCTGGGATATGGGTAAAATCTGGGGTTGATCATCATGTTCCCCTGCTTTAGATTTAGGCTTTGTAGCTGTCACAGGAACAACTGTGTTTTCCAATTTAGCCTGTCCAGTAGGTAGGGAGACATTTCTTTCTTTCATTGGCTCTTTTTGGATTTCATCTTGCTCCTGAAATGTGAAAAAACAAGATAACAGTAAATACATTTCCTCTATGAAAGAACCAGACATTCTGGGACAATCCTTACCAGATAATTCATCTTGTTTTTACTTGCAAATGCAGCACGTTATTAGGAGTAATTATGAAAATGGTCTAATGCACTGGGAAGATGCATCATCCACCCAAGTCTTGTCAAATAAGTAATAAAAAATAACATATTGCAGAAGACACATAAAAGAGCTAAACAGAATGTACGCACAACTTACTACCCATTACAAAAAACACAACATAGGCTGCACAGAGATTGTCAGTTTTGTAGCCGAACATTGGGTATTTTAAAGACAACACTGGTATTTAATCTTCAAGTACATTTTAACTTATATAGGGAATGTATAGCCAGAATGGCAGCAGCTCCTCATAGTATTTTCTTTTATACAATATTGTTTTTCTTATGTCAAATTGAACATTTGTCAATACAATCATTATTTTTAATCAAGAGGACCTATTCTTACTTTTATGATGATGCTCTCTGTAGATACTGGTTGCGTCTCTGGAGTTGAGGTGATGTCAGTAATCTTCTCAACCAACTTATCAGCAATTTCCTTGCAGTCGGCTGCTATGACTGGTTCTACTCCCAATACCAGCTGTGGTTCTTGTGACTTTGGTTGTACATCAACTTGCTGCAAAGATTTTGTTGGCTCTGTCGGCTTGATATGGTCATCAGGCTGTACTTTCTTAATAATCTTCTCTGGAGCAGCAGACAATTCTGGCTTTGTTTCAGTCCCTGGGACAACTCCAGCCACAGCAACCTCCGCAGCAAGAGGTGAAGTAGGTACAACTGTAGGTTCAGTCACAGGGAAAGAGGAAGCTGCAGCTACACCTGCTTCAGCTTTGACTTTTGGAAGTTCAGGTCCAGGCTCCACTTTCACTGCCTCTTCTCTAGTTTCCACTGTTTCGGTCTTGGAAAGATCTGTGTTTGGCACGTCAACCTTTGGTGTTACTGCTTTCTGTTGCACAGTGGCCATAGTGGGTGAAATGGGTTCTGCTGTGGATGCTGCTAAAGGCTGTTTTACTGCCGTAACAGGTGAAACCTTTGCTGTTGTGGGTATGCGTGTTGTCTCGATCTCGATTTGTGCAGAAACTGCTGTAGGTTCCATCTTTGCTTTTGGGGTTGGAACTGTTGGTTCTGCCTTGATGGGGGCAGGTGTGGGCTGTGGTTTTGTGGCCGCAGATGTAGGTTCTGCCTTTGTAGGAGAAGTTTTGGGCTCTGCCTTTTTGGTTGCAGGTGTGGTCAGGGTCTCTGGCTTGGCAGATACAGGCTGGGCCATTTTTCCTGAGTCTCCCAGCTGTCCAGACAAAGCCCTCTGAGTCTGGCAGTTCAGACACAGCCATTCCTTCTGTGATCAAACAAACAAACACAACATATGATTAGGAAACAAACTATACTAAGAGTTACATTAAAAAAAACACCTTACAGGCCCAATTAGATTTAGATATTTCACATTGTATGCAACTGAAGACTTTCAGCTTTATATTCAGTTGCTGCTATAACAGCATTTTGTAGACTTCTTATCCGGTCACCATTCATGTTTAGGCCTAGGGGGTATTTCATACAGGAGGGACAGGGCTTATCGTGGAATGTCTGACTTGAGCGAAACTAACTGACCGGTGAACAGCACAGCCATGGCTTTTTTAACCTGATACTTTTACGGATACTAAACTGACGCATTCATGCCAGTGCTGTTTTCTAATGCAGCACTTGCCACCACTTCAACCTCTTCTTCATATGCTTTTGGTATTTTTGATTTAACCATAATTTTTTGGTATGTGTTTGTTAAGGGTGGATTAGTTTTCCTTGGAGAAGTTTTATTGCTACTTTGATAAATCCCTCGTAAAAACAGAGCCTATTCAGCCAAATCCTACAGTTAATTGCATTTCCCATAAATGGTAATATCCGTGACTGAATTAGTATTTACTAAAAAATGAAAAAAATAAAAAGCAAGCACATATGCTATTCAGTTTGTAGTAGTGAAATCGTCCAAATGGTGCAATTGTATGAAAATGGTTTGTAATTTTTTTCAGTGTATTTTCTCCAATGCATTTATTGTGTGTGTGCTCAGAGATATTGTATTAGTGCAGGACCAGCACACAGATTTATGGGCATAATAACAGTGATGAGGGAGTGGAAGGACTGAAGCTAAACTTTTAAACAGAAGCTACATTTTAGTCTTTTTTATTTTTCTGGAATGGAAGTTCCATGTTAACATAGCTCCAGTTTAAAACTGTTTAGTGGAGGAGAATTTGCTAAAAAAAAAAAGCCTAATATACTTGGTCTTTTACAAAGACAGACAAAACAAACATAACAGAATCGTTTCAAATGTATACCTAGTTGTCTGGTGTCTAGTCTTAGTATTAAAATATCATTTATTGAACATGTAAGTGATAGCAGGTTCCAAGTATGTGCTTTGGGGGCATATTTAGGTGTTGGACTGTAACTTTAAAGTTGAAATGATATGGACAATTAGTTAATAACTAGTTAAGAAATAACACATTAACTGCATAATGTCATATGTACCAAAGCATTGAGGTATTGTTGAGTGTTGCAGTGGTAGTAGTACATCTTTGACTTATTATTGACATGAACATGATACAACACAGTCTCTTATGCTGAGTAATACCACAGCACTCAATGTAATATAGATTCAATCCTCACCCAGCTACTTGCTACTGGACAATTCAAACGACCAAAGCATTTACACAGAAATATCAACAATAAATAGCATTTTCAATAGAAGCTTGTGGTCCATAATATTAATATGCTCGCCGCTATTACAACTTACGACACTTGTGAGACAGCAATAAAAATGCTTACCTTGCAAAAGAGCTAATCACATTTTAGAAGCAATGCTATTAGTTTGAAAATGTAATCCTCTGAAGTCACATTTCTTATCACATCTAAGCTCCATTAATGGACAGTTAAGGAGGAGAGGAAGCTGTCAACAGATAAAGCATTGGGTCTGTAGCAACCTAGCAGACCAAATCACAGCAATGCGCCTGCCTCTGCAGAGCCAGGGAGAGCAGCTCTGATGCACAGGACAGAGGAGGAGGTTACAATGCACACACATCCTGTTTGTGCCATTAAGTTTTAATTGCTCGCTTCATGAGATGAAGTATTTAATAAATCTTAATTATGGAGCCACAACTGCCACATGTGCACACTAATGTCAATGCACTTTTTAAACAGTAGGAGTATCTAGATGTGTCTCTGAACACACATTTTGTCTCGGAGATTAGCACTCGTCCAGGATGCAGAGACGTAAATTAAAAACATATTTCTCCGGCTCATGTGCTGAGTTGAGCTTTAGTAAGTGATGTAATCTGTCATACCCTGGTTTAGGTCTGCTCTTACAATCCAGCTGTGCTGGACATTTCCTCTGTGTTCCCATAAACAAGCCGAAAATATCACTTAAATCCACTGCAAATAGGGCATGGCTGAAAATATGAATGCTCATATTCTACCCTGAGACTGGGCAGCAGCAGCAACACAGCAACAAAAGCATAATTAGCTGCATTGCTGTAAAATGCTTTCACTGACTAAGAAATATTCATGGCAAACATAATTACAGCTAATATATCATATAAATAAAGTCATACTAATGCAAAACATTGATTGACTTGGAAACCTGATACTGATGCATCCACTTTGATTGATACTGAGATGTCTTTGTTCAGTCAGTTGTGGTTCAGTCAGGAATATGATAATCCGACTAGCTCCCTGCGGTAACAAACAAAGCCTCATCAGCATGGTGCATGATGCACATAATCGCGTTAACCAAGAAATCATTTAAACCTCATTTTCATGTGATCTGATGCAAGCTCAGCCTCACCGATGTTTACCTTTGAAGTTGTTAAAGTTATATGGGTCCACATAAAAGCTAAATCCTACTGAGGGTGATTTACTTTTTGGCACTGTCGCACATTGCAACTAGTTCATCTACAATACAGAACAGCTTATATATCAGTAAATAGAGTTGATAAAATAGAGTTGTATGTATTAAGGCTGATGTTTTTTGTTATAATGACAAACCTGTAAATCACAGTATTCTGCCTTAAACATCTGTCAATGATATAATTCCCACACATCCCTCCTCTGTTTCTCCTCCTCTATAATGCTTACAGGATGAAATCACAGCTCCTGTTGCATATATATGCTAATCAGCAAAATCATGTCACTACCGAGGCCATTCACGTGATAAATTAGTAATCAAAAACTCCAGCTCTTCCTACTTTTCTGATTATCTTAAAAACCTACCACAATGGCCTTATCAGAGGCAGCTCATATGTACTGGTGCAATCTTTGTAGCTATGGAAATAAATGCAATTATACCCTGTATATAATCGCCATTTTGGAGGTAAATATATTTAAAAATCATTCTTTGTAGATTAAATCCTGAGCTGTTATAATAACAATTTGAGACAATATGACAATAGGAAAAAAAACACACAATTAACAACTTTGTTACATTTTAGGTAGAAGTAGAGCTGCGACAATTGATTAATTAATCCATTAGTTGTCAACTATTAAATGAATCCCCAATAATTTGGATAATCTATTAATCGTTTTTTATGGAAGCCCATTTCTGCCACTGTGATGAAAAAAACAATCCTCTAAGTCATTATAATGAAATAATATCTCAATATTTTGTAAATGTTGGCTTACCATCTCAATTTAATGAGATAGTAAGTCAATATATTGAGATACTAACTCATTATTTTGAGATAGTATCTCATTATAATGACTTACAGGATCTTTTTTTTCATCACAGTGGCATAAATGGGCTTCCATTGGTTTGAGTAATTTTTTTAAGAAAATAAAAAGTCAAAATTCTCTGATTCCAGCATCTTAAATGTGAATATTTCCTGGTTTCTTTACTCCTCTATGACAGTAAACTGAATATCTTTGAGTTGTGGTCAAAACAAGACATTTGAGGACGTCATCTTGAGCTTTGGGAAACACTGATTGACATTTTTCACAATTTTCTGACATTTTATAGACCAAACAACTAATCGATTATCAAGAAAATAATCGAGGGATTAATCGACAATGAAAATAACCGTTAGCTGTAGCTCTAGATAGAAGTGCACGTGGATATAAATCCGATCAATTTCATAATTCCTCAAGAGAGATGGATATGTTGATAAACATAATTACAGTAGGTTTTGACATTCTTAACATGCCTATCATTGCCATTTCACCCATCAGTTGTGTCACAGTACTTACTTTATGAAAAACTGGGTAACCTAAATTCATTTTCAGCCATTGAAGATAATTGCTGAATTGCACACTGAAATTAACACATTTTAACAATACACAGGATGTTAAGAAGCCGCAGGATTGTCAAAAACCCACATTTGCATAACTCATTAAAATCCAACATTGTGGCCTATTCCCAACTCTACTTCTGCTTCCCTGCAACAGGCCAAACTTGAAAAGAGCTATCAGGAAAGACTGATAGCGAAGGATCAAACAGCAGCGCTCGCAGATGGCTGAGCCATGGCCGTGCATTCCTAAGTCTTTGTGCTGGTCTCACTGTATTCTCCCTCTCCTGCAATCTAAATATGGACCTGCCCCTCACACCTCATCAGGTGCTGCTGGTATTGAACATGTCCAAGTCTCAGCATGATCACTGACCTTTATGAAGAACAGATGGACAGAGCATTGTGTCGTATATACCAAACAAATGCCAAACTAATCAGCAAAGATAATAATTTACACACTGCACCATCTGATAACTCATTTAACCTTAACCTAATTATAAATCAGACTGCAATAAAAAATACCCATCCCAGTCAACAAAAAGACCCTAATCCCATCACATTCCCCTCCAGTGCCAGTCACGGCCTCACAGCCACACAGTCTCAGAGCCGTGCATCAGAGCCACGGGGTTTGGAGAGTCGCCATCATCCTTTTGTCTAATTAAATCTGTTTTATGAGTAAAGAGCAGGAGCCCCAAGCAGAGAGCCGTGGGAGAGGCTGCTCACCCACGATTAGCCTGAGCTGGATTACCAAACCTTCACAATGACAGCAGTCAGGAAATTATGCTCTTGACACCCAGGCGTGCTGCATTAGGCTGGATCTGCTGAGCTTTATAAAGAAATGCCCACTTTACTTTATTCACAGCGAGACACATTCTGCATTATGCAACACCTGAGGAAATGAGCCCATTCCTGTTGGGCACAGATTAACTTCAAATTTTGACTTTTTTAAAAGGGCAACTTTGGTATTTGTCAATCTGGACCATATTTTCCCATGTTTTTGTGTCTAACTGACTAATAGGGACAACACTTTCTGAAATCGGTCCAGTATTAAGGGATAACGCTGTAACCGGCAGCTGCTCACAGGCTGAAATATGGTGCTATTGGGTCAAGCTGGCACCGTCATTGACGTCCACTGAAAGTACTTGTTTTTACCATGACAGGCTCTGATTGTTATTATAAGTGTCTGACATAATGGACAGAGTCTCGCTCAAGAAGAAGTATCATTCAGAAATCTGGCCTATTACAAGGAATAGCTGGCGTGTCCGGTGCTCACAGAATAGGGTAATCTTGTAACATCGTGCAGTTGACGTTGAAACGTTAGTCTGTAATAAAGTTGATTGCCTTAAATCCGTGAGCTCCAGTGTGCTTTGGACCCTGTCTCTGAAGTGTCTCCTGTAACAATCTGAGCCTGTCAGTGGAAAAAACAAGCACTATTAGTGCCTGTAACGTTACATTGGCATCGTTTCACAGCTGCCAGTTACAACGTTGTCCCTCAATACTGGACCAATTTTACAAAAAAAAATTACCGAAGTTACCCTTTAAAGGTCCGGTGTGTAGGATCTGGCAGTATTTAGCGGTGAGGTGAGGAGATTGCAACCAAATGAATCCCCCCATGTGTGCCAAGTGTGTTGGAGAGCTACGGTGGCCAAAACGAAAACGCGAATTTGAAGCAGAGACAGTGCTTATAGTCTGTGTGTGTACTTGGGAAGTGAGTGGTGAAGCAAGAGAGAGAGAGAGCGGCGGCGACGGGAGCGAGTAACGTTATCGACTCCGGCACAAGCAGGAAAAGTTCACAGTGTTTGGTTTTTTCTGTTCTGGGCTACTGTAGAAGCATGGCGTTGCAACATGGCAAGGAAGAGGGGATCCGCTCCCTATGTAGATATAAACGGCTCATTCTAAGGTAACATAAACACAATGATTCTTATTATCAGATGATTTTACACAAAAGAAAACATACTTATTAATATTATATTTAATTTCTGGTAATAGAGCCCACTGATTGTTACACACTGGTCCTTTAAGATATCTACAAATGTTATACTTTCATTCAAATCACACAAATGGGTTTATTGGTATTCAAATCCTACAGACACATTTGGCACATTCCACCGTGCATTATGGAAAACGGACAAGGGGAATAAATCTTGTTTACTATCAGCGTCGACACATGTGTGGTTCGACAAAGACATTGTAAATCAAAAGTACAATTCAAAAGCCCAAAACATCTATCAGGCAGCTCCTAAAAGGAAAGCCTGACACTCTTTTCGACCACTAATGAATCAATCCTGTATTTTGAGTTTGTATTATCAGGTGCAAACACACACCTTCTTATGACACACCAGTGACTGGGTATCAAAGTGATCCTGACATTTACATAATAGCTAGACTGAAGCCATGGCCTTTGGGCTGTGGACTTCAACACAACAGTATTTCTCAGCCTCTCTCCTCAGTGCCTTCCTGCTGTCGATTCTGGAGCTGGTAAGTTTCTTATTGATTTTCTGGCAGACGCCTTTGGCACAAGCTGTAGCTGGCTAATATACTTGGCTTTCAGCGGCCCCCGCAGAGCATAACTCCTCATAAATCAAGACCTTTGATAATAGAGAACGTTGACCTACTAATCTGTAATAAGCAGAGTGCTTCATTGGAAAGACAAGGAAATACACCCCCTGCTTTTTCCAATCTGACAAATGGCGCATCGGCAATCTTCCCCTTGACGGCAGGATGCAATGGGGTGATGATTGAGGTAGAAAAGAGAGTGAGAGGGCGTGGCAAGACACTAGGAGGTAGGGCTGGGCGATATGGCCAAAACCTTCTATCCGAATAAAGGTCATTTCATATCTCGACAACGATATATATCAAGATATCGCATGTTTTCTGCTAATTCAATAAAAAGTCTATATGAAATATAACCACATGGTAAAGCCTATTTCTGTATAGTCCTGTGTGTATTAAATACTTGACAATGAAGAGTATTTTCTCATTTAATTAAGAATTTTTGTGCAAAATGATGAGATTTTCAGAGAAATTTGAGTCACTATGTGCTTGTTATCAATTTTAGACGACGTAATTGTGTATCATGATATATCTATATGATTTCATCTGGCTACAATTCAACTGAAAGACGAAAAATTATCATATTGAATTATCGCCCAGCCCTACTACGAGGTACTTAAACAGAGTCGAACCTCTTTAGTGATGTCCTATTCCTTCTGCTCTGACAGAAAGCCACAGCAGGTAATAAAAGAGCAACATCCTTTTTTCATATTGAGGGAAATCATTGCAGCTTGAGGGAGAAGTGTCACAGCCTTCATGAAACATCAAACATACTCTGTCCGCTCAAAAGCTAATAGAGTAATACAATAACCTGTACTGAAAAACAAGAAATAAATACAATGACCTCATTGTTCACACTGATATAAGACTATTTCAAGAATGTTCTAACGCAGCATCGTGTCCAAAGCATGAGCCGACTCAGTTTTAGTAACACTCAGCCTCATTGCACTTTCCAAAAAAGTGAAAAGAGAGTAGGGATGCAGCAGGTAGGCAGCACTCGCTCTCTCCTCCTCAGAGCGACTATTTTTAACACTGTCACTAGGTGCACCAGGGGTGTCTCCTCCTTATCATGGGGCCAACAGTCTGTGGTTATCTGGCCTACAGCAGAAAACATCTCACACATAGACCTGGTCTGTGTGAAGAATATAAAACTTTGGAGCTAACGAAAAAACTTCAGAAGTGTCACATTGCAGGTCTAAGCGTACTCTGTGCTTGGGCCTGTGTGTCAGAGATATTGCATTTTGTAATGAATCAATCTCTCATGGAAGCTTTGCAGAATATTTGTCAGTTGATTCCTCCGATGGATCTTATAATTAACTAATATTTTAAGTTGGGCTGTCAAAGTTAAATCAATAATAACGCGTTAATGCAAATTTGTTTTAACGCCACTAATTTCTTTAAAAGGTTGTAGCGGGCTCCGTTTTGAAGCTAGAGTGAAGATACTGGCATCATCTGCAAACATATGAAAACCAAGAAATCAAGAAAACCAAGAAATCCATTAGTACCAACCATGACATACTAGCTTGTCGCGAAGGAGGTTAAATAACGCTCCAAACTTGCACTAAATTCTGGCAAAGAAAAACTGGCATTTTCAAAGGAGTCCCTTGACCTCTGACCTCAAGATATGTGAATGAAAATGGGTTCTATGGGTACCCACGAGTCTCCCCTTTACAGACATGCCCACTTATGATAATTACATGCAGTTTGAGGGCAAGTCATAGTCAAGTCAGCACACTGACACACTGACAGCTGTTGTTGCCTGTTGGGCTTGAGTTTGCCATGTTATGATTTGAGCACATTATTTTTCATGCTAAATGCAGTACCTGTGAGGGTTTCTGGACAATACTTGTCATTGTTTCGTGTTGTTAATTGATTTCCAATAATAAATATAAACATACATTTGGATAAAGCAAGCATATTTGCCCACTCCCATGTTGATAAGAATATTAAATACTTGACAAATCTCCCTTTAAGGTACATTTTGAACAGATAAAAATGTGCGTTCAATTCGTGATTAATCATGATTAACTATGGACAATCATGCGATTAATCGTGATTTTAAAAAATGTAATTGATTGACAGCCCTAATTTTAGGACAAAATATAAAAAGGTAAAGACTGCTTTGCACTGGAAAAACTGAACATCTATTTCAAGCAAAGCCACATGGTAACATTTTAGAAAATGACTGAGAAACTATCACTCATGCCGTCTCATCTGTCAC
>CAKALG010014802.1:0-23890 GCA_916700815.1 Helicolenus hilgendorfi | reverse complement strand
TGTCTCCCTCCGGCTGCGGTCGGAGGCGATAACGTTTCTCTTCCTGCTTCAGCCTCAAAGCCAACAGTAGGATCAGCAGTGATTCATGGAGAGACCTCCGTCTGGTCAGCTAACATTACTGCTAAGCAGGTGAAATATAGAGTGATATTGTGGTTTTAGCTGATGTGTGTCGCCTCACTGTGTTGAGCGATGCTCGTTCATGTCTATGTAGAGCGAGCAAGCGCGAGCACGACGCTGACTTTCATTGACTTAACGGCCACAGGTGTTGCTGTTAAGCATTTCTGAAAGTTACAAATAGTCCCTTTAACCCATGCCTGTGTGAAAAAATAGTTTGGTCATTACATAATCCCTTTTAGCTGACTTTAAACATATGAAATATCGCGAGATTGAATCCACTCCTCCACTACCTTACTGCGCATGCGTTGTACACTCCGATATGACGCGATATGGCGCCGTGTCTTCTCCTCCTTCAACCTTCCTCGGGATAAAAACAAACTCGCCACCGCGGCAAGTGTGCTGATGCTGCTGGGTTCATGTACTGCTGCACCGCGCCCCCATCTCTGCTGCTGATACCGGGACCTCTGTCTGTCTGTCTGTCTGTAGCCACCACTCAACCTGCTAGGACAACACTACAGCTCCATTAGCCGCTGTAAAGTAACACAGTCGCTTGTTGCTAACAGCAACAGCTAACTAGCTAACAGTGAAGTGCTGCTAGTGATGCCTCTGGTTTCTGGTTATGAGCATATTCTATTTGCGGTTATGTTGTAGCTAGATTAATTTAAAATGCGCATATTTCAGTGTTAGTGCAGTGACTATAATGCTAGTTATCGTGCTAACCAGTGTAGGTTAACTATCGGTGACTACGTCGCATGATTTAAACAACTAAGCTAAGCTACTATAATCTAGCTAACCTAGCATTAGCAGTGTTGCTCATGGTGTTGTGCATCAGAGAGGGTTAATTTAAGCAGAATCTAAGGCCAAGCCTGCAATGTTGAACCCAATACTTAAAGTTAGGCACATATTTTCTTAGGTTAAACTGTCCCATCTAATATCTGACAGGAGGTTATCGATATTTAGTCCCCATAGCATCACCTGTTTTGCTATTTAACCTCGTTTAACCAGACGTTTGTACAGGACTTTATGTTGATCACAAATAACAGTACTTAAAGTCATTGAAAGCTCTACGTGGAGACTGTTAAGATTAGTGAATTATCAGTTGTAGCCCAGAGAAAAGTGTCATTTAAGCCCACCACCTAATAGATTATCCACAATGGCTCCTAAAAAGAGACCAGTGCCATTAAACATTGCTCCTGCTGGTGGTGATGGATTATCCACCTCCACCAACATAGATGTTGCATCTGAGTAAGTTATTCCAATATACCGTATAAACTAAATATGTCAGTCATTTTTGTGTCATCTGAAATATGCTTTATTCCTTTTTTGTATGTTTGTTTTTTTCTCAGGGCCAATTTGGAGGCACTTAAAAGAATATTGGAAGAGTTGGACCTGGATGAACAACAGAAGAAAAGGTTAGAAGCTTTCCTCACCCAGAAGGCCAAGGTGGGCGAGCTGAGAGACGATGACTTCCATCGTGTCTGTGAGCTGGGTGCAGGCAATGGAGGAGTTGTCACTAAGGAATGCCACAAATCTTCAGGAATAATCATGGCCAGAAAGGTGAGCTACAAATTACACTAATGTTATCTCTGTTGCTGTACAAAAAGTCATGCTGAACCTGTTAATGAAAACATTAATCCTGTACCAACTGGTCATACCATAAAACACAAAACTCAATATAGAAATTCTCCCCTTTCTGTTCAGCTCATCCATCTTGAAATTAAACCTGCCATCAGAAACCAGATCATCCGCGAGCTTCAGGTGCTGCATGAGTGTAACTCTCCCTACATTGTGGGCTTCTATGGAGCGTTTTACAACGATGGCGAAATCAGCATCTGCATGGAGCACATGGTGAGAGAGTTGGAGGGAGGGACTGTGAGTGCGGGTGGCCGGTTAAGGTATTAAGGACATTTCTGTATTGATCAACTTATCCCCAAAGGGATATTATCTTCTTTTGCCCGTTTGCACATTTTTTATCTTATTTACCCATACTGAAGGTCAGGTACAGACAACCTTTAACTGACTTATGGTCCTAGCTTCCTTTTTTGCTTATTTCAAGGACATTGAATTAAAGTAAAATACTAGATCCTCCATGGCCTTTCTATATGTACATGTGTTCCATGTGTAAGAAAATATAAAGCAATCAGTTCAAATGCTAATCTGAAATTATCCCTGATCTACTGTGGTTGGATTGTACCTCATTTGTATGTTGCTTTAGACAAAAGCATCTGCCGAGTGTGATTTTTACAGTGACATTCAACAAGCAAATTCATTGTGGTAATGATGCCATAAAACTACTGTATCGGACATGTTTATTGTTCCACATAAGAATTGTACTTATTCAGTAAGTGAACTCAGTGCACATTACAATAATGGGAGAGATATGATCCTTTCATTCAAATTCAGTTTTAAGACAGGAGGTGTTTTTTAGCAATCTGTGTTACGACCTGTTGGATTCTTTGTTGTCTTGCTTTATTGTGCAGGATGGTGGATCTCTGGACCAGGTGCTGAAAGAAGCAAAGAGGATCCCTGAAGAGATTCTGGGCAAAGTCAGCATTGCTGTAAGTCTATGTTTATCTTCTATGTTGTTATTATGTGATATTACATTATTGGCATTAATGAAACAATGGTTTGTTTAAATGGTTTTGTTTAGATGAAACAATTTCATCAAGGCTTAATAATCAAGATATTTAGTAGTCATATATCACTCTCTATTTTTCAGTTTATTTCTCAGTCTTGAGCTCAAATTAAATTGTGGCCTTAATACGCACACACACACACACACACACACACACACCATGTGCCTGGATGAGTTTTATTTCTAACTTTTTTCACATTAAAGTTATTTACGATTATTGACTTGTGTAATTTCTCCCCTTTTTGAAACAGGTTTTGAGAGGCCTTGCGTACCTAAGAGAAAAACATCAAATCATGCATAGAGGTACTAGTTTTTTCATGGGGTTAATTACTGATTCTTGTATTTTATCTGTAAGGCATAATGTACTATAGCAAAGTGCGTTGTATGTTGTTAAAACATGCTTATTATTAACATGTTCATACATGTGGTCACATGCCAAAGATAATACAAATCTGAATCTTAACCTTTATGATAATATTAGGGCTGTAGTCTGTACAGTTTGTAGAGATAGTCCCTTTTCACTACATTATGTGTATATGTTATGTTATGTTATGTTTTTTTAATACATTTTTTACCCCCAGATGTGAAGCCTTCAAACATACTGGTGAACTCACGTGGGGAGATCAAGTTGTGTGACTTTGGTGTGAGCGGGCAGCTCATAGACTCTATGGCCAATTCCTTTGTTGGGACAAGATCCTATATGTCGGTATGTTGGTCCTTCTCTGAATAATGCTTTGAAAAGATCAACTCAGTTTAGTTCCTCCACATTAATGTTATTTCTTGCCTTTGTGTCTAACTTGGCTTTTTGTTGTGTTGTTTTATTGTGATAACACTAGCATCCATTAAAATATTATTAACCTAGCTTCAACCAGTGCCTCAATTTCAAAATAAATATAGGTAACTTCTTAGCCATTTCATTTCAGATTATTTAATTCTTGCGCAGAGAGCAACAGTTCTTTATATTTGTTGATAAAATGTTAATTGTTTATTTCTGTTGTGTGTTTTTCATGCTTACTGTGTAGCCTGAGAGGTTGCAGGGAACCCACTATTCTGTGCAGTCAGATGTGTGGAGTATGGGGCTGTCCCTCGTGGAGCTGTCAATCGGACGCTACCCCATCCCTCCTCCAGATGCTAAAGAACTGGAGGCCATATTTGGACGTCCCATCTTGGGTGGTAGTGAAGGAGGGACAGCCAGCACCTCACCCAGACCTAGACCACCGGGTAGATCTGTCAGTGGTGAGCAACACACACAATATTGTAAAATAGCTACAATAGGAAACTTTTCATTTAGGCAGCATGAGAAATAATACAAACTGACACCAACCTGGGCAGTTTATGATTGCTGAATACCACAAGGGAATTTAGTGTGATTCAAGTTTCCTCAAGCTCTCACTTGCTGCTGTTGCAGGAACAGTTTGCTTTTCATTTTGATTGATCAGTTCCTGTTGTTAGAAAACAATAAACCTGCTATTGGAATCTTTTTTGGCAAAATAAGATAAATCTTCCTGTGCACAATCAGTACGGTAGTTGGGATTTTGTTGTAGCCCTTTTGTGTAATTTAGGCTGATAAAATTAGTGTGTCTTCCTTGAAATATTAGATATAAAACACCGTTTACCCTGGCTCTTTTTCCAGGTCATGGTCCTGCAATGGCCATCTTTGAACTACTAGACTACATTGTAAATGAGGTAAGAATCCAAGTTGGTCAAAAAACAACTAAAAATTGCCCTCTGGTTCCATAAAGTATTTACTGTCATTATTTGCAAAATCAGGAAGGTGACATGATCAGATGTTCATTCAACTTTCTTCTGTATTTCAGCCCCCTCCCAAACTACCACACGGCGTCTTCACCTCTGATTTCATGGACTTTGTGACAAAGTGGTGAGACCACATTGTAGCCTGAAAACATTGATCAGTTGTCCTTTTCACATACACATCTGCTTCTTTTTTTTTTCTTCGTGGATGAAAAGTTCTCTCTGAAAGATTCCCCTCTCCTTTGTCATTTTCAGTCTCATCAAAAATCCAGCAGACAGGGCTGACTTGAAAATGTTGACGGTGAGTGTCCTTCTGCTGAATTTATGCGCCCACTTTTCTCTTTGAACATGTGCAATAGCTGACAGGTTGGTCTAGATCACAACCTAGGGTTACTTGTGAAGGCAAGTGTTCTATTCATATGCACTTATGCTGTGTTCACACTACGAGCGACACAGCAACAGGCTACAAGCCCATTTCAATGGAAGCCGGAGGCATGACGCGACAAACTGACACCCAACACTTGTTGCTGCAAGACGAGCGTGACATGCTATACAGTATGAGCTGGTGACGCGGTGACGCGGTGAGCGTCAAGCAATTATATGTTTGTTGTTTCAGCCTGTTCCGTTCCCAGTGCTATTTAACAACATAACTACATCGAGTGCTTGAGCAACAATGTAGGTGAGCACGCTGGCCGTTGTGTTGCTTTTGTCGCTTGTGTTGTGAACATAGTTTTAAAGTCAGACTCAGCAGCAGAAAACTTCCGTTTATATGATTGAGTTTTTAATGTCCAGTATCTTATTCGTTTGCTTTGTTGCAGAACCATGTCTTTATCAAGCGGTCTGAGGTGGAGGAGGTAGACTTTGCTGGCTGGCTTTGTAGAACCATGGGGATGAGCCAACCAAGCACTCCCACACACGCTGCGGACTGAACACACAGACAGTATGTACATGTAAAAACATGGAGAAGCTGCTGCCTAAAACCTTACGCCCACACACAAACACCCTGTTTGCCACGTTCTCCCTCAGGTGAACCTCTGAAGTCTCCATCTGTCAAATGAACTCTACTGACAGATACTGTAACTACAGCACGAGTGTGTCAATCCCAGTTATTACAATCATGGTTATGCATCTGTACATGTGTACAGGCACATACGTACTGTATATAAATTTGTTTTTTGTATGTGTTGTGCAAACATTTAGAAATGTAAGTTTATTTTACTAAACAGGTCAGGTTATGACCTCAGGTGTGTCTGTGCTAAAGAGATGATTGAGTCTACTTTCTTTTGCATTCGGTGATGTGACTGATTTCTAAAAATTTTTAGACATCTTGAGGACACTCAAGTGACACTTTTGACATGAGGGTCATGCTTAAATGTTTTAAACATTGTGCTTCAAATGTTTAAGCATGACCCTCATGTCAAAGCCAAAAATAAAAAAAATAAAAAAGTTACAACCTTAATTGAACCCTCTGCTCCCTCTGTATGTATGTCTGTATGGGGCGGCTGTGGCTCAGAGGTAGAGCGGGTCGTCCATCAATTGGAAGGTCGGGGGTTCGATCCTGGTTCCTCCAGTCCACATGTCGAAGATACTGAACCTCAAATTGCTCCCAAAGGCTGTGCCATTGGTGTGTGAATTAGTAGATTAGCTCCTGATGGGCAGCCCCTGCCATCAGTTTACAAATGTGTGTGTGTGGTTGTTAACTTAAAGCAGCATCCTCAGTTTGTTGTGTTACCATTTGCTTCAGACAGTCTTCTTAGAGACAGACAGCTACACTCTCTACACCTCTACACTGGGAATTAATCTGACGATGATTTTCTTGATTAATCAATTGGTTGTTTGGTTTATAAAATGTCAGAAAATGGTGAAAAATGTCGATCAGTGTTTCCCAAAGCCCAAGATGACGTCTTCAAATGTCTTGTTTTGTCCACAAATTAAAGATATTCAATTTACTGTCATAGAGAATTTGTACTGTTTTTTTTTCTTAAAAAATTACTCAAACCGATAAATTGATTATCAAAATAGTTGGCGATTAATTAAATAGTCAACTAATCGACTAATCGTTGCAGCCTTTTCATCTCTGGCCAGTATCTGCTGTAACATGCTGCATCGCAACTCACTGAGCAGTCTCAGCGGAAACAAATGATTATGTCTTTGTATTCGCTGTGATGTAAACAGCAGGACATGGATTTGCCATTAAAGAGCATCCTGTGCTGCGGCAGGATTAGGGCATTTCGTTCCTTTGTTTTGTTCTATTTGTGTACTTCCTCCTTTAAGTAACGATATAGCTGTTTTTCAATGGTAAAATCATCTGCCTTTATAAAGTCAGAATTGTGAATAAATGGTATGTATTGTAACATTATGCCTTCATTTGCCAGACTATCACTCCACTGTTTTACACTCATTTCACCAGAAGGGGGAAGCACTCATGTGCAATGCAGAGGCAATGCATTGAGTACTTCTGTTACAATTACTAACAAAACTATGCCATCAAACAAATGCCAGAATATATTTGGTACTGTGTGTGTGGTCTTTTGTGCATACGTCGCTGCAAGTTAACTCACGCTTATACTGAAGAGCAGGACCGTGAATTAAAGCCCTGCTGAAATACATTAGTCCACCATTTAAATCACAAGCACAATGATTCATCTGTTTGGCTCATGTCTGGAGTGATAATGAAATGTCTTCCCTTGAATGTCTGTCAACTTGAGGCTGAAAATGTGAGGCCTTGCGCTCAGAGAGAGATGTATAGTGTTGCAGTGTGTGTGGGGTGGCGAAGTCTGAGCAATGTTGATGGGAGGGGGACTACTGCAGCAGAAAAACAGCAAAGTCTGCAGTCATTAATATGCAAATATGCAAATGAGAGGGTAATTAAGATTGGGCGTTTGTCAGTGGCTCTTTGATTGCTAATGAATTCAAATCTGCAAGAAAGGGGGAGGGGATGATGAGCTAAAAACGAGGAAAAAGAACAGGATGCTATTGTGCTTTTTCTTGCAAAAAAACGAGAAAAAGAGTGAGTGAGCGGTCTATAGAATGTGAAGGTCCTATTGAAGAGAGGAAAATACTGAACATTGATGCTTTTAGACTTGCATTAAATATAAATAAAGACGACTACGCCCAACCAAAACTGATAAAAACGAATCGCACGTTTGAGCACCAACAGAAGCCAAAGCATAAAAGGGGAGAGCGGGGCTCTGAGTTTGTGCCAAGGCGATTTAACCGCGTACACCGTCACTGAGCATTCAGCGTGGCAGGCTAGAGCCACCACAGGAAGGAAGAGAGATTTCTGCTCATTAAGAGTGATGTGGCTGACCCCTGTTGAGAGAGATGCTCAGGTATCTTGGCAGGGGGTGTGCAGTGGCAGCATGTTGTGTGTCACGAACGGTGTTATTTTCATATTTCTGGGAGACCTACAGTTCACACATGAGCACACACTGCTGTTATCGTTGTTTCAGTGGTCCCCTGACACTTGTACGTCTTCCTCCCTCCCTGGCATGTGAAGTGAGGATATGTATACAAGGAATAAAAACAAATTAAATGTTGTGAAGAATGGGGCAAAAACAGCTGCTCTTGTCACCTTATAGCATGATGACTTTCTCACAATGCGGCAGCTTCGTCTATTTCACAGGGCTCTACAGTGTCAATGTCTGTGATACCCAGTCAGAAATACACTAAGATATTATGAGTCATGTTGGGAAGAATCTAAAAAGGAGAAAGCACATCAGTATGATATTTATGTTTTGAGTACATTCCCAAATACTTGAGCCAGGTTTATAACACTCAAACTAATATATCTGGAATGGGGATAGCAGCTGATCCCGGGCCTTCTCTATGTGACGAGTATATGAGTGTGTTTGCATGTGTGTGTGAGAGAGAGGGGGCTGTATTTTTCACAGGAAACAGGAAACCAGCAGTCATAACAGGATGCCCCAGGTTCTCATACTGTACCTGATGCGTGGGTGGCTTTATGGGGGTAACCCATTTACAAAGCTATACGGTGCTCGTCTAGAAGAAGAGGGAGCCCAGGAAAGAGTGGGTGGAGAGGAGGGTACACACTTGGGGGTTAGGAAAATGGAGTTCCACTCTAAATATAGCTTTTTTTCGTGTGTCTTGCGCCTTATCGTACAACCTTGATGTTGTTTTGCCTCCGTGTCGTTTGTCCTACTTTTTAAAAAGCAACAAACCAAACATTGTTTGATGTTTTGTGTGGAGCTGCGATATGATCACTTCCATGGCGAACACATGCACCATCTTTCCCCCAGGTGTACTGCAGGAGCTTCTCAAGTGAATCTGTGACACGAGACCAGTTTTGTCATAATGAGGTTGATCTGCTCACATTGACTGAACATAGAGCTGAATTTAACTGCATCTGTCTTGAGCATGCATTGACTGTTCCTAAGTAAAATATACTGTTGTACATGTGTATGCATTTATTTAGTCCTAAAAGAATAACATGGTAACCAGTCTTTAGGCCCGCTGTTAACAACATACAGGTGTGGGCTTGAGTTGCATGTGTGCAAAGCATGCCGAGCATGTGTGTGTGCGTGCGCATGTTTGCGAACCACAAAGTGGATGGCTGAGTTTTCTCGTAAAGGCCAGCACAGATGTTATTTAGGTTGTTTCCCCTCAAACCAGTTGAGGTTTTCTTTAGAAAGTCTCAAAACAAACGCTGACATTAACTGCAGACTTGTTTACATAACCACCAAGGTACAACTCATGAGAAAACAGCAGCCAGGTCATTTTTGTGATGCTGGCTCATGCAAACTCCTTTGATTCCAGCTTGGCTAAAGGAAGTAGTTGTACCATTAGCTACTATTTCTCTCTTCTACACATTAGATAAAAACCCACAGTCATGCATTCACACATGTTGCACTCATTTTCTATCTGCAAATGCTTTTGTTCCCTAAACACTAAGCTAAACCTATTTGAGAAATTGTTAATATGAAATGATATATTCAGAGATTTCAAATATGATCATAGGCCACTGTGATGGCTAAAAATATGCATCAGGGATGTGTCCATAACATTATGTCACTATTAGGGCTGTTTTAACACCACTCATTTTTTTTTAATGCGTTAAGCGAGCTCAGTTTTAAAGTTAGAGTGAAGATACTGGCATCATATTAAACTAGAAAACATAAGGAATTCATTGAGACCGACAATGTCATACGAGCTTGTAAATAACGCTCCAAACTTGAGCTAAATTTTGGCGAGGAAAAACAGACGTGGCCATTTTCATTGGGGTCCCTTGACCTCTGACCTCAAGATATGTGAATGAAAATGGGTTCTATGGGTACCCACGAGTCTCCCCTTTACAGACATGCCCACTTTATGATAATCACATGCAGTTTTGGGGCAAGTCATAGTCAAGTCAGCACACTGACACACTGACAGCCGTTGTGTTGTGTTTGCCATGTTATGATTTGAGCATGCTAAATGCAGTAGTTGTGGGTTTCTGGGCAATATTTGTGATTGTTTTGTATCGTTGATGGATCTCCAATAATAAATATATACATACTATATATATAATGCAAGCATATTTTTCCACTCCTATGTTGATAAGAGTGTCCCTTTGAGATACATTTTGAACAGATAAAAAATGTGCAATTAATCATGATTAACTATGGACAATCATGTGATTAAACATTTTAATTGATTGACAGCCCTAGTAACTACATGTCTTTCTCCTGAACCACTCGGCTAAATTAAAACTAATTTATTTGACAAAAATGGGTATTGCGAATACATGATATCAGTGGCGGTTGGTGACTCAGAACAGGAGGAAAAACAATCCACGGCGTCATGTTATTTTACACTAGTTGGATACTTATCTCTACTTTCTTTATTTATTAAACATAAGAAGATAATTCACATTCAGTATAATAATAACAAAAGAGACAGAGGTATATGACACTAAACAAATATATTTAAACCTACATATAGGCCTATTGAGTGTCTACAACAGAATAAGGTATTTATTGTTTAATTTATATTTATGAATAAAAGATTAAAAGAAATCAAATAGATATAAGAAAATATTGTTTGGGTATTTTTTTAAGAAACCAAACACTACATTTTCCCGTAATAATGTCTTTAAAGATATGACCAATGAAAAATCTGCTGGCGGTTGGTGACTCAAAAATTGGGGAGGACAGGAGGAAAACCAAGCCATGGTGTCATGTTATTTTACACTAGTTGGGTACTTATCTCGACTTTCTTTATTTATTAAACATAATAACACAATTCACATTCAGTATAACAATAACAAAATCTGTAAAAGACTTTATGTCTTTTTTTTTATTTCTGCATTTAGAGATTCATAATCTTATTCACTATTAGGTATTTATGAGGAAGGATCCAGACCTTCTTCCAATAGCCTATAATATATCAAACTGATTCCAATATACCTTACATATTATCAAATACTGTATATAGCCCATTGTGGGACCTACATATAGGCCTATTGGGTGTCTACAACAGAATAAGGTATTTATTGTTTAATTTATACTTATGAATAAAAGATTAAAAGAAAACATATCAAATTTATATAAGAACATATTGTTTTAGTGTTTTTGAAGAAACCAAACACCACATTTTCCTGTAATAATGTCTTTAAAGATATGACCAGTGACAAATCTGCAAAGGTCTTTATGTTTTTTGTTTTTTGTTTTATTTCTGCATGTAGTGATTCATAACCTTATTCACTATTAGGTATATCATTTACAAACCGATTCCAACATGCCTTACATATGTTCAAATACTGTATATAGCCCATTGTGGGATATATTCATAGCAAGGTCACCCCATAATCTGATGTTTTTAGCCATGCATTTAGGGATTCATTACAATCCACCTAAGAGAAACTTTCTTATGATTTTATCCATGGTCATAACTGAGCATGGTGGACTCCCATCTCTCTCTTTAGACACACGATCATTTTTTTTTGCAGCGCAGGCGCTGCTTGAGAACAAAATTAAAACGCAAGCCACCCGTAGGCAAAAAAGAGACCTGCCCTAAAGCTTGATGACGAAATATTCTATTGGCCGTCCCACCTGTCAATCAAAATCTCCTCGCATCCTATTGGTCCTCCCTCTCATATTATCATTCCATCTTCTACTTGTCGAGGCTGTTGGGCTTTCCGCTGTCCTCATCCGCCAGTCGACATATAGATCCTCGCAGAATTGCTAGTCCTTTCATTTTGTGTCGTGTTTAGCGCCACAAAACAAGTGACATTATGCGGTATTTAAAACAATCGACGCGTGTATACAAATAATCCTCGATTCGTTTAGGTTTGTTCGTTTTAACCGAGATTGGACATCGCTGATGTTTTAACCGCTCCCCCCCCTCCGCTTTAAGGCTGTTGCTGCGGAGTGATACCGACTTTGCTTTTGGAACCCGACAATGTGGAGGCTGTTAAAATGTCTACTTGGAAAATGAAATGGTTACGTTTTCTCTAACAATAAGGGACGCTGAGCAGTTTAAAGAGTTATGGTTCGTGTCAGAAACGCGTGTTCAGTTTCGTGACGAAGACGACAACTAAAAACGACTGGAGGAGAGGTTCAATATTGTGTCTTTTTCCTCGTTTTTTTCATCGAAGCAGCCTCCTCACTCCTCACAGTCCGGCGGACCACCACCACCACCACGGGGGGAAGGATCCGATCCCTAACTTTGTTTTTCTCTCCACTGCGGCCGTCCATTTCTCCCTGTTGGATGCCATATAACTGAGTCCAGGTGAATATACATATAACTACACATTCATAACAAACATATGCGTGTTAAACAGGAGTAATCTGTGGCGTTGTTACCGGAGTAATAAGCCAAGTTATCAGAGTTGTAAGTGTGAGTTGCCACCAAACCAACCGCCGGGAAAAGCGGGGTCTTCTTCTTCGTCCTCTTTCGGCCCTCTGAGAAGAAGCTTTGCAGCGAGTATTAGTAGCTTTATGTGTGTTTCTTTGTTCACTTCAGTGGGCTTATAACGTTACAGCACATTAGCACAGTATGTCTGAGTTATCTCCTGCAGGATTTTAGCTGTCCGTAGTCTGGTTTTCTAGAAACTAGTGGTGTTGATGTGTTTTAAGCTAACGGTACATTCCTCCTGCTTGTGTGGCTATAAAATGGCAATCCACCTGGTATCAAGATGTTAGCACTAATGTAGCTTAGCTCCAATATAATCATAGATAAAAGAACACAAATATTGTGTATTAATAATAAAAAATATTGTTAAAACGCTTTTTTTTTTACCTCCTTCCACCAACAACAACAGTATAACAACAAGAATGCAGCTAAAAAAAACATATTTACTCCATCCTGCTTCACTCAAAACACAATTATTTCAAGGTATTTTTACTTTTATTCTCATTTTATTGCGTTTTGGGGGGTTAAAGTGAAACTTTGCTAGCCCTGTTCTTTGTGTTCATTAGTGGCCCATTCTCCTGCTCGACGTGAGGAGCAGGCAACAGGTTTTTTTTAATTTTAAGGCCCCTTTTTTTAAACGTCCCGCAGGGTTTTTTAAACCTACAGATGGAAAGCCATGACAAACACATGCTGTTGATAACCACACGTATCTCTTATTTGACGCCAGATACGAGATGTTTGTGTGGTGTATTTTCTGGTCTTGAAACTTTTTTTGTGCCAAATGGGAAGGCCGGAGGTGGGGGTGCTCAAGACAAGCAACTTCCATTTGTTAGGAGGGGCTAAAACACTTATCCCCCATTTTGACCTCAGCTCAGTGAGACACAGAAATGTCTAGATTATCTAGTGCCAGACTTATTCTGGCTTGTTCTTATGTAACAACACATTTCTCATTAGCCCGCTACTGGTTTTATAAATGTATTATTACAAGTTGTACCATTATTTACAATGTTTTGTTATTTTCGTTAGATCTAGTGGTTGCATCCTTTCATGCATTCATTATCGGATGCAGATGTTATTTCAACAATTTTTACTTTAATATAAACAAAGCAAGTGAGATTACTCCCCGATATTTCCAGGAGTAGCACTCCTGTAATGCATACAGGCATTGGTATAACGTTAGATAATGTGATGGGTAATATTGTAGTTGCCATGTACAGCTCAAATTACTGTAACTAACTGGCTTTGTCTGTTTCTAGTGTATAATTTTAGAAGTGAAAAGTGAATCTTCAGTCATGCCCCGAAAATGATACTGAGTTATTCAAGTGGTAGAAGTGAAATCATCTCAGGAGCACACTTATACCCCATTTTGACCTCAGCTCAGTGAGACACAGAAATGTCTAGATTATGTAGTGCCAAACTTATTTTGGCTTGTTCTTATGTAATAACACATTTCTCATTAGCCCATTACTCGTTCATAAATGTATTATTACAAGTTGTACCATTATTTTTTTTATTTATTTTCGTTAGGCTTGATCTAGTGGTTGCATCCTTTCATTCCTTCATAATCGGATGCAGATGTTATTTCAACAATTTTTACTTTAGTATAAACAAAGCAGTCAGATTACTCCCCAATATTTCCAGGAGTAGCACTCCTGTAATGCATACAGCATTGGTATAAAGTTAGATAATGTGATGGGTAATATTGTAGTTGCCATGCACAGCTCAAATTACTGAAACTAATTGGCTTTGTCTGTTTCTAGTGTATAATATTAGACTAAAAGTGAATCTTCAGTCATGCCCTGAAAATGATACTGAGTTATTCAAGTGGTAGAAGTGAAGTCATCTCAGTAGCATGTTACTAATGTAACCTACTTGAAGTCATGGGTCAGAAAAAAACCCCATCTAATTGTTTGTTTGTTGATGATATACCTATCTCCCGATTTGATATGTATTGCTATTTTTAAGTATTGCGATTTGATATTACGATTTATTGCGATTTTTGTTAACTTTTTTAGCACTAGACCACAGGAAAAAAAATTAATCATGCACTTCTAGGGACTTAAGAAAATATCGAAATTAATACAGTAAAAATTGTTTTTCAGCATGTATATAGTCAGAGATGCCCTGAAGTCAAATATATCAGTCATTTTCAGCCATTAGTTATTATATTTTTTTCAGCAACCCAAAAAGAATAAAAACATTTCCCTCACAAATTAGTGATAGTTAGGGTCATGTAATGTTTTACACTTCTGGTGAATATAATCCAATCAATCTTATTTCCATATATGTGTTTTGTATACAGTTCCCTTTGTTAACATCTTATTTTGAAAACCGGACATAGTCACATGTATATACTTCCGTTACCTTCGCCAAGTCCGTCGCTAGCTCTTGCCGTTAGCTCCGTTCTCTTTATACATCCATGGTCAGCTCCATCGTGGCCGTTTAAATGCATTTAACATAAATGTCAGTATATGGGTGCTCTACAGTTGTTGCGTCGGCCGAATTGACCACGGAGATGCGGGTGACGGCTGGCTTGACCGCACGTTACCGCAGTACAATAGCGTTTCCTGTCCATGACAGAGTTAGCATGCAGCTTTAGCCATCATGTCTAGCTCTGCTTTTCCTGGCAATGTGTGAAACCCAAAGTGTTTCCATACTTTACTGTATGTGTAGTGTAGTGTTTATCTCTTTGGATTTAAAATGAGACGGTGCAGGTCATATCCACATGGACCCTCTGACGTTTTCTACTTTCTTGTTTTGGCTTGCTGCTGCCCACTGCGGTTTGTTTTGGTTGACGATACGGAACAGATATGATTTCACGTTACTCTGACTACAGCATAAAAGGGGTAACATCCTTCTACCTCCGCATAGACTCAAATGAAGCAAATGCATCGATTCTGGTATGAAATGATCTATTTCAAAATCGTAAAAAGATTTGCGATACATAGTTGAATAGATTTTTTTCTCCACCCCTAATTCTTATTGTAGTATTTGTTATTTTAGCATTTTGTTCCTTTTCTTTCTTCACTGGACTAACTACTTGCAACAAAACAAAATATTTGACAAAATATACATTTAGAGCAGCTTACAGTGGTCAGATTTTTTTTTATTGTTGTTAATTATCACTTTACGTAACTTTATGTTAGTGTTAGTGACAGATCTCTGCACCCAATGATCTCTTTTGGCAAACAGATTTCCAATGTTTTGTTTTTACATTACATATAATTTTGCTGTCTTAGCAATTCAGATAATATTGCTGGTACTCATGATAAAGTAAATATGTAGTATCAACATTAGTAGATATGGAAAAACATCCTAAGCCAATTTAGGGCCGTTTTTAGGGTAATTTACAGAGGTACATGGAGTGAGCATCATTCTCAAAGACATCCCATTTATTTAAAGTGGCAGAGGAAAAGTCTCAAAAATAATGACAACATATTCCAAGCTCAGGAAAACTGAGTCAACCCCCAACAATACTAACTGAAAGACACTCAATTGTATATTTGCTTGACAGCATTATAAACTGCAGTCTCAAAATTGAACTCTGAATTTAATCAACACCTCTGAGTACAAACAAAATCATAACATTATGATTTCCCCCAGCTGGTATTTACTGCAGTGCCTTTGTATTGCAAAACGTACTGGTTTTCCCACCTCATGTAGAAATTATATTTATTTAGATGTTTTACACACATGGCCTGAACTTGCATTTGATACAGACTGGTCATACAGTAGGCTACATTTCTTATTTGATAGTTCAGCATGTCATGTTTTTACTCTGTATATTTTTCAAAAGAGTTGTTAGAGCAGGTTGGTTTTTGAGGTAGAGGAAGCTGCCTGAGTCCAGGGCCCAGCTAACAACGAGTGCAGTGTGGCCTGTGGCTGAATCATGGTCACCCATGTTAGATGTGGGAAGTTTCAAGGGAAACTCTTAGAACTGACTGTTTTTCTGAGTACTTGTTCAATAGTTTGATGGTCTTGTAAGAATGGGCTACTTGACTGGTAATTCTATCTTACGATGTAGGCATTAGTTATTCAGGTTTAACTGTATCAATGGTAAAAACCTGAGTCTGAGTTAAGTTTTTTTTGTAGGTTACGTATATCAGGCTTCCCCACCATGTCATTTAATTGACTTTTTGTATTCCTATTGAGCAAAGTGAATGCTTTTAAGTCACCTGCCTGAAGCAGTATCTTCTGTGTAATGGTGGGACAAAATCAATATTCGAATGATATCGAGATTGTAAGTCTAGACATTGTCTGGAGTTGTGTTTATGGTACCCTTAGAAGCCATTTTCATTCACATAGCTTGAGGTCAGAGGTCGAGGGACCCCTTTGAAAATGGCCATGCCAGTTTTTCCTCGCTAAAATTTAGCGTTATGCAACCTCCTTCACAACAAGCTAGTATGACATGGTACGAGTTCTCTACAACCTCCGAAAGATTTATTGCGTTAATGCGTTAAAGAAATTAGTGCTGTTAAAACGATTTTCCATTAACACGTTATCACGTTAACGTTGAGAGCACTAGTTTATTGTAATATTTTTTCAAGCAAGATTTTTCTCTTATTCTCATAAGTTTTGCCACCATTCCTTTTGGTTGTAACAACACTTTATTTACCAGCTTTATTATTGAGATATGGGGACCCAAACAGCACCTCTAGACACAACTTTACAATAGAAGAGACAACAACATGGGCACTCAGACACAAGTCTCCAGTTTGATTATATTTTCTGAACCACTTATTTGTAAGTGAAAAAGGAAGACACAAGTTGCCCGTGACATTATATAACCAATTACCTGCACCTCTACCATAAACACATAATGAACAAAACAATGAAAATAAGACCTAATTTGAGAAACAAATAGGAAAATATTACTTTTAATGGCTGTAAAATAGCAGTAAGTAATGCAGTTTCCTAAACTTTTTGTGGAGTTTTTGTGGACTGTTTTTGTGAACCTATATCACCCTCCCTTTGTTTAGATTATATTTTCTAGAAAGCTCCAATAGTCGCAACATTGTCACATTACTGAGGTATGGAAAAACACTGTGATACTTGACTTTGGGAATATCTAGCTCTACTCCTGCGTACCTTTGCAGGTCAGAATAGTGAACCATCTTTTAAATGGGCAAAATATACTCATATTCTCCTTACCTCTGCTTGTAGTCGCTTGCTGAGACTGAAAAAGGGCCAAGTGAACGGCAGCAGAGAATGGCTGCAGTGGAAACAGACAAGGAGCTCAACGACTTGCTGGATTTTAGCGCGGTAAGATCTCTGAAGATTGCTTGAATTGAATGTGCACCGTTTACAGTTACAGTTCATTCTATACTTGCAGGCAAATTACTTTTGCTTTCATAAGTCCTGAACAGCTGTCAAGTACGTTGAAATGTGATCGAATATGAGGGCCAGTTGCTCAGGGTTTGAAGGATTGCAGCGTGTATGTTAGCCATCTTTTTACGAGACTATTGTTGTTGTGTCACTTTAATCTGAGTCACTCAGTCAAAGCTGGAATGTGTAGATTGCTTCATGCCCATTGTAGCTGCTGGCTAAAAAGGATAGGATACAGGTTAGGGTAGTTTGTATTACCACCTAATCAACCTTTGCCAAGTGAAGAATATAACTCAGCAAAGTCTTAGATGGACTACAGTTTACAGTTTAATTTCTCTCATTTCAGATGTTTGAGCCTCCAGTTTCAAACGGCAAGAACCGGCCAACTACTCTCGCCAGCAGTCAGTTTGGAGGTTCAGGTAAGATCATAAACAGATTCTTCATCTTTAATTAAAAAAAAATAAATTCTTTGTGGTATACTTTTTCTTTCTGACTTGCTATTATTTTTCCTCCCAAATAAATTAAATGTTCTATTCTTATGGATTTCATTCTCTTGATTAGAAAAAAAAAGAAACGTCTGTAAAATGTTATGACAAAGAAAATATAATTTCACTGTGTCTTTCTTTCTCTCACCTAAAGCTGGTGTTATATTGGTTTGTAATGCTCCTGACTGAAAAGCATGGCAGTAATGGGCTTCTTTTCATCTCACTACTACACCCCACATTCATTCACGGTGTTTTGAATGGTAATAGAAAAGGAAATTGTTCCTGTTCGCCACTTGTTCTCATGAATTGTGTTTCAGATCACAGATTATTGGAAGGAACCTCAGGAAATATTGCCAGGTTATTTTATGTTATGTAGATCAAGCGTCATCTCCTCCTCAGGTGTCCCTTCTCTCACCTTCTCAGCTGTTGCCATTCAATCACTTAAGGACAAAGGCAGATGGTGGGGGTTGATGGGAACAGCCCAATCTCCTCTGCTTACTCAGTGACCAAGGCGACATCCACACTAAAACATTTTTGTTCTAAAATGCATAACTTTTGCTACGTTTATGCCTAGTGTCCACACTACTCTGGTGTTATAGAACCCCTAAAACAGAGACGTTTGTAAACGCTGCTGATGCTGTTTTAGTTTGAAAACTCCGGGGTTGCGTTTTAGTCTGCATGGGCGGAAGCATAGACTGCAGATAGCCACGTTCGCCTCTCGATTGGACTTATTAGTCACGAGGTGGCATTCTCTGATTCCTCACGACCCTGTCACATGAAGGGATGGGTCATGATTTTCGATTTTTCAAATAGTCATTAAATTGTTTTAAAAAAACGACTAGTTTATGCGACTATCATTGGCGACTTTTGAAAAAATACCAACTAGTTCCCAGTGATTATTGAATATTATTACACGACTGTGTTGAATACCCAATTCTGATTGGTCAATCACGGCCTTCTGCGGTCTGTAATTTCTCTATAACAGACCGTTGCTATGGGCTCAGCTCTGATGTCGGACATTGGCGGACCGTTTTTGTGTCAACAATGACCGGATCGCTGAACATTATCCCTTACGTATTTTTGCTTGGAATGTGCATCCCTAATCACGTGACACTTCTTCGGAAGAATACAAATGACATCAGCCTTGATTACCGTGTGACTACCAGTGGTTGATTCAACATGAATAACAAATTACAGCTGTTGCTGTCCTTGTTGTCTATGCTAGCAGCTGTTGTGCAGTTAAATTCTGCATTTTATAGTGCTTCTACTGCCCACATGCGCATGAGGAAAGCTATTATTCAAGTTATTTGCGAGCGGTATGTCCAGCGGCGTTATCAGCCGTACAAAGTGGATGTTTGAAGGCACGGTTTGCGGCTTTGAGGAGGGCGATGGACATAATGGAGGACTTTCCTTTTGTTATCTAAGCTTATTTTGTTCTGCACAACTATTGTGAAGTTCACAAAGAAACTGTAAACGAACGAGGATAAATGCTGCTCTCCAGTACGACCGGGACTTCCAGCCACCCGATACAAGTACAGCGAAACCATGTGAGACATGTGTTGACCAAATTTTTTAACCAATAAAATGTAGTAAAAAAAATGTTTTAAGTCAATTTGATATGTGTGAGAGAGAGAGAGAGATAGCGCAAGACCTAGGCTATAGGAGCTACATATAACCCAGTAGCAGCCTTGTAACTGCATTTTAAAACTAAAACTAGTTTTTTTCCCCCTGCAAAATTTGTCTCTGTTAAAGTGTGTGTGTGGGAAAGATAGAGCAACATCTTAATTATGAAACAAGACCCTTTTTGTTATAGTATTATAGGAAGTACAGTAATACTCAGTTGTATTTTCTGTAATTAAGCAACCAACCGCAGAGTAGACAATCTGCTTTCCTGTTTACACCGGCACACGCATGCCCAGTGTACATTAATGGCCATGTGATATGCGCTTTCTTGCGTGTTAGTATGGACATAGAAAACGTATTAGTGTGGACGTAGCCTAAGTGTTTTTCCGTTATCTTGCAATCTCGCACCCTACTTTTCTTCACATAGCTAATTTTCACTTAGAGCGATTATCCATCCTCATTATCAGCTTAGCCCCTAAGTCAGTTTCAAGATATGCATGCAGGTTACAAACAGCATCAGAGATACTCAAGATCAGACTGTTTCCTTTATTTTTTAGTTTCATACACAAAAAGTGGTTAGTTTTTAAAAATGCCCTCTTATATCTAGAAGTATAGTAGGGCTTTCGGCTGGCGATAGAAATGAAACAGGATATTGAAGCTCTGATGAAAGACAAGACAAGCGGTGGCTGGGTGGGGTATAGGGGGCTCTATTTCTTCTATTCACTTGAGGGCCACTTACACGTTCTTTTGTCAGAGCAAGGTGTGTGCTTACAAAAGAGACACGTTGATGTTATCAATCCAACGGCTGCTCATGGCATTGTCCCTCAGCCATAAAATTATACTCCACCCAAACGTTATCCTTTTAGTATCAAACATTCACCCTCACTGGCAGTGGATTCCCATAGAGACAAGTTTTCACAGCAGGAAAAAAAGTTCTACGAAGTCCACAGAAATGTGTACAGCACTCCGGCACCACTCTTCGACTGTCCACCAGTTCTTTCAGTATATTCCAGGGTATTTAACCATACTTAGGCAAAACAATGATTGCTTGGAACATAGTGAGCCTATGGATGAACAGTAGAGAAGTAGATTATGATGCTGGAGTGGTATAAAATGTTTCTTTGGACATTCCATACTTTTTTTTACTGCTGTAAAAATTCATCACCATCTTGTTCTTTCTGAACAAGCAAACTAGGATTTTTTTAGGTTACAGAGGGTTAGTGTGTGAAGTGTTAGTGTTAGCTACAAAGCTGCGGCCAGGAAGAAATTAGCTTAGTATCAAGACTGGAAGCAGGGGTAATGGCTAGCCTGGGTCTTTCCAAAGTTAAAAAATACGCCTACAAACATCTCTAAAGCTTACTAAATAAATGATATTAAACGTTTTATCTTTTTTGTTTAATCTGTATATAATCAGAAACGTAAAAACAACAATTTGTATGCTACACAAATGCTACTACTCAATGGGCTCGAGCTTAAGAACGTCTCGTCGTCCCGGGGCCAAAAAAAAGGATCAGGGAGGATGAAAGTTAATTTTGCAATGAATTTGGGACAAGAGTTAAAAGAAAAAATACCCTGCTACTGTTAAAATGAACGGCGATGAAAATTACGTTTTGTGTCCTTATCAACATAAAAAACACACACAAGATATACCGCCAGCCTCTGACCTCCGACAGCCGCAGCGGCAATAGGGAATTCAACCCAAGTCAATGAGTTAAACTTGCTTGTATTAATGTTAGACTGTTTGATGTTAAAGTTAATGTTAAAGTTAACGCTAGCTAACCAGTCAGCAGCCGACCACGGACGTTTGCATTTGCAGTGCTTTCAGCTACTTTCTAAAGCTTACTAAGTAAATTACATTAAAAGTTTTCTCCGTTTGTTTAATCTGTATATAAAACAGAAATGAAAAAACAACAATTTGTGGTATTGGTTACATGCTGTAACATTTTTTGGTGGACGCAGTGACTATCTGAAGTCTTGTCACCACAGTGAGGTTGCCAGGTTTGGTACCACGAACCCTGTACAGCGACCTAGACTAAAACCTATGCTCACTTATTGTATCTGGCAACTATGCTGCAGATTTAGGCACAGCATAGAAGTGCTGGGCAGATGGATAAACTGTTGTTCAATAGCATACACACCTTTCTATTTCTTGTTGTTTTCACATCCCTCTGTGTACAAATCTGCTCACCTCAATCAGAAAGAAAGCGTGTTTTCCAAAATGTTAAATTATTCCATCTTGCACAAGGCCATACTTTTTGACTGAGATACTTTGGCAGTGGGATAGGTCGGAGCAGTACTGCTGGATATTCTTGCAGCGTATGTGGCTAAACGAATCCTTTCAAAGAAAAATGCACCCCAGTGTACGATCTATGTCTGTCTACATGTAGTATAGTTGGTCATTTAAATGCTTTTCTGTTTTTCTGGTTACCTAAAGCTGTGCTATCATATGATTTAGTTTCTGAGAACCTGACTTGGTCAAGCTGTATTCCTGCTTTTTGTGGAGCAGCTGCCACGTGTTTTCCTTATAGAGTCAGTTGAATGCCTTTTTTCCCCCAGCATGGTTATGGTTTGGGGTATGTGGAGGTTTAACATGTGTTGCCATGGGGAACCTCCCTTTTAGATCCTTCAGTGGTGATAATATTTCTGCTCTGGTCGTATGTGCCTGTTCAATCCCTTTCACTAGTCAGCTAAAGTAATTTCAGTGTACTTTCGTTTTTTGGTCTCTGGAAACTGAGAACCCTAAAATGTATTTTTAAACTTAGGTATGGGCTGAAATGCAGAAGGGGAAGAGTTTAAAATTTGCATGAAATGTGAACATTTTCAGTTTAGTGAATCACAAAGACAAAAGGATTTTTTAAGTCACAGTTTAAAATTGGAATTTCTGGCGCATATTGCTGTTGAAATATTTATAATTTCATACAGTGTCATAACTAGGATATTCAAATGTAAGCTGTCTTTATTAGTGGGTCAACGGATACTGTTGTGTTTGAGAAGTCTCCGGTGACTCACAGGTTAAAACAGCCAGGCTTGTGTTATTGTACATTGTTCAGTATTTCATTAACAGTGTTCACTCTCTTGAGATTTGACCTGACATCATGCTTTGTGTCTGCGTGACTCACTTTGCCAAGGGAAGGAAGAAGGTGTGTAGACAAAACGGCACACTCAGTTATAGGTGCCTCGGGCAGTGTTCATATAAAAGCCACGACATGTCTGCAAGTTTGGTCAATGTATGTGCCGGAGTTTTGCTCATGAAGCCTATGACTCAGGCTGGCTGTCTGTTTCCAGTATCTCTTCCTGTGTAATTATAGACTAGCCATGCTTAAAGGGGCGTTGCATGCTGGGAGGAGAAGTGCATTGGGGTTCACCAGAGAATTTATCTGATGTTACTCACCCTTTTCTTAATTTTTCTCTCTCCAGTCCTTGTAGTCTGTCTGAGTAGTGAACTACTCATGGTTTTCTCATGCTTTGGGCACTTCTGGTGTCGCTAATGGAAATAGTACAAAATGGCACAGGATTCTCAGGAAATAGCAACACATTACAAACTGAAAAAAAACTTAAAATAAAAAAACAAATAACTACAACTAAATTTGTCTGAATGGAGGAAAACCTGCTGGAGATAGTGAGGAAGAGGAAACAAATTTAGCCAACCTCAGTTTTGACAAAAAAACTTTGTGCTTCTTTACAAGATGAAAATCATGTGTTTCCATGATGATAATAATTATTTGATAATGCTGTCATTTTAGGGAGGGTTATAGGGGTATAAGGGGTTGATGGGTATGATCCTTTTTTATGCTATTTCAATATTGTAAACAGGGTCTGAAATTAACACCCACTGAGCGCCAAATGCGGGTAGATTTTCTGTTTGGCGAGTAAATCTTGGAAGGCTATCCGCTACACTGTCGGGTAAACAGTGGTACTAAAATAGTCATATCATTAAAAAAAAAAACTATAAGTTTGGTTACACTGAGGGTTTTGGTGTCATTTACGCTACTTCTGTTCTCTGCTCTCTGTGTCGGAGTTTGACACACAAAAAGTGTGAGAGTGAGAGAGAGAGAGAGAGAGTGAGAGAGAGTGAGAGAGTGAGAGAGAGTGAGAGAGAGAG
>CAKALG010014801.1:0-16705 GCA_916700815.1 Helicolenus hilgendorfi | reverse complement strand
TGGGGAAGCGTCCTGTACTCTGCTCCGGTTATAAAAAGGAAGAAAGCACTCAGAGCCGGGGAGACTCTGAGGATTCTTTTTTTTTTTTGTATTTCCTCTTAGAATATGTAGTAGGTGTTCAAACAGACAAGACCACAAAATATCATCTCAACAGAAAAAGGCATGGCTGCCTAAGAGCTACTGTGTTTGTTCCCATTTCAGAGATATCGAGGCCTCAAAGAATCAACATTGCTACTGCCAACCCCACCAACACACACACACACACACACACTGCATGTAGCCCAGCCTAACATTTCACAGAAAGCAAATAAAAAAGGACAAATAACCCTTAAAGCTATAAGCGAGATTGAAGCAAATTTTGAACAACAAGACTCGGTCACAACTATGCATATGTCTGGACCGTATATGGTTTATGGTATAATTTGTGACTAAATTGTTACACAAGTAGTCAGTGGTCATGTCTATAATGTTTTGTTAACAGTTTTTCACTTATATATTAATGTTTGATTGAAAGACAACTTATAATGAAGCAAATTACAGTCAGTAATAATAAATGGTAACATTTACTAGTCAGTATATTATACGTTTTACAAGGTATTAGCATGACACTCAGTGTGCAAGGTTAAAAGTATTTCAGTTTTTTATTAAAGCATGTCTATCAAAAGTATTCATCATATAAGTGTTGTGTTACACATACTTCGCGAAAGTTTATCAATGTTGTTGCTGCCGTATTTATTCTTAAATGGAGTGTTAATGGGGCAGCTAGAATGTTAGCATAGCCTGGCACTGATCAATCCGAACTCCATTCCGAAAACAAGCATTTTAAAAGTTGTTTGCTTGACGTCTTGCGGACGGACCTGACAAAGCATGAATTCAGACCTTTTACTAATCAGCATCATTATGTAGTTATTTCGGCACACTTTTGTTCCGTTTACAACAAGGTTGCTGCCATATTTATGCCTAGATGATGTTATGTTGAGTGTTGGTGGAGTAGCTACAATGTTAGCATAGCCTGGCATTGATCGCTCTGTGTTTGGCTGTAAAAGGAGAAAGTTTGTGACGCCGCCACCATTGTGAAATCTGGTGAAGGGACACCAAGTTCCGGTCACATGACTGGAGCACAGCCAATAGGAAGTCTCTCTCAATGAAATTAACTGTGATTGGTCAAAGTTTCTTGTCATTGGCTAGATTTTCTAAAGCCTAAAAACAGAGCCATGATGAGGTGCAAACGTCTAGTTTTCTCTTGGAACACTTGAATTACAATATGCTGAAAGGTTATTATGGAATTTATGCCCAATGATGCCAAAAATATACTGCCTACTGCCACTTTAAAATGATTATTCTAAAACCAGCTCTTTTAGCTATTTATAAACAAAACACTAATTTAGGGTAAAACATAAAACATGTAAGCAAGATAATCTTCACAAATAAACACCACTTAGCTAACATTTGCTGCATATACTGCTTGTATAATGTTCTGTTTTCCTATATGTTGTACTGTTTTCTTTAGCAAATAACCCGCTCCATCAGTCAGCGCAGTCCATATTTACTGCTACGTGTTCAAACTGGGACTGCCAGACACCTCAGTCATGGCTTCAATTCACAGTCATCCTCGCAGATTTGATAGGTGGCTCTGGCAGGCTCAGACTAGAATTTTGAAGTTCTCTCGAGAGCTAACTTCAAAATTGCTTTCTGCTTCTGACATCCTTCATCTAGACCTTTTTATCATTACCTGTGAAGACGAATCATAGAGACGAATGAGCTAAATTATAGGAGGAACTTGTGTGATTGTTACTGATCTTCAGTATACCCGGTGTCTAAAAAGCATTCTGAAGAGATTTATTTACCCTTTGGGGGTTTTTTTAACTGTTTTCCTCTCGGAGTGTACGATTCTTAATAATCTGATGTGCAAATGACTGAGAGGACGCAGCATCTCCTCTTGCAGATATTTGATCATCATTCATGCAGTGGTGTTTACCACTTTCAACAGAATGATGAAATAATGAAATGTGGCAAGGCTCCACCGGAAGAGACAGAAAAATCAAATGTTCGCATGAACAAGATGAGAAGAGATCTGCGAGAAGATGGAAGCAAAGCAAGAGACCTCACTTTCACTGCCGTCAACAACAACAAGGATAATTACTGTTACCTAATTATCTTTCTGCTCAGGACCCGACCTTTTCCCTCTCACGATATAGTTCCTTTGAAATATAGTCTCCTATGTCTTAAAATAACCTGAGAACTAAGCTTTCGCTCTCCTTCTCACTTGGACTCCAGCTGCGTTGCTGAAAGGATTAGCATAGTTTGTTAATATGATGCTCAGTCACTGGCTGTGTGTGTGTCGGTTCTCCACCTCCTGCCTTCACTTCATTTCTAATCAAAGCTTTGTTTAGCATTTCTGCTGAGATGATAAAATCGCCTACGCTTCTTCTTCTTCTTCTGCATTGAAACCAACTTTAAGTGCCCAGAGTGAATATTATTGATCTCAATGAAGAGTAGCAAGGGATGTTTGCTGCTTATACCTTCATCACCAAATGGGATTATACGGGTAGTGGGGCTGTCAATGGATTCAAATATTTAATCGCAATTAATCTTGTGATTATTCCGTAGTAAATTAATCGTACATTTTTTTTTTATCTGTTCAAAATGTGCCTTAAAGGGAGATTTGTAAAGTATTTAATACTCTTATCAACATGGGAGTAAACAAATATGCTTGCTGTCTGCAAATGTATGTATATAGTTATTATGGGAAATCAATTAACAACACAAAACAATGACAAATATTGTCCAAAAACCCTCAGAGGTACTGCATTTAGCATAAAAAAAATGCCCAGATCATAAAAACCTCAAACTGAATGTGATTATCATAAAGTGGGCATGTCTGTAAAGGGGAGACTTGTGGGTACCCATAGAACCCATTTTCATTCACATATTTTAAGGTCAGAGGTCAAGGGATGCCTTTGAAAATGGCCATTACACTTTTTCCTCTCCAACATGTAGTGTAAGTTTATAGCATTATTTAACCTCCTTCCTGACCTCTATGACTAGTTACCAATATATTGTGTAGTTTCATATGATGACAGTATCTTTACTCTAGCTTTAAAACTGAGCCCGCTACAACCTAAAAATTGCAAGTTGCGTTAACGCTATTTTATATTTTTATCATGTTATTATCATGTTAACATTGACATCCTTAATGGGTAGAAATTAAATATACAGCAAAAAGTATCTGCACTGCATGTTGATAGAAAGCTTTGGACAGTAGCAATCAGTCTGAACCAATGTAGCCTACCATAATCATATATTTCCATAGGCTGCAGTAGGGTATATGTTAATGTGATAATGGTAAACCAACCTGATCTCATGAGAAGACATATAAATAGCACATTTATAAGACATTCCGTGAGTCATGATGACACATTTTAAGCTTTTTGTCATCTCACGGCACACCGTTGCCATGAAACATTTGCTTATATGTTCCGGGAAAAGACTTTGGTAATGACTGCGTTCAGGTTTAGGCAACACCACCACGGACAGCAGCCAAAGTGCCTAATATATCTAATCTAACAGCCTGCCCTGGACTCAAACCACAGCCTGTTTTATCCATCCATCAAAAATCCAAAATAGCTTTAGTCAGCCCACACTAGCAATTCACCACAAAGGTAGACAGATACACAGGTGTACAGTGTGTCAATAAGCCAGAGGACTCTGTGAAATACTCTGTGAAGATGGACTAGCTACAATAATAGAGCTCATAATAGAGCTCCAAAAAAACAAAGGTCTTTCTACATGGGCCCCGGACTGCTTCTGGGCCAATGTGAAGCTGCACCGGTTGCACTGTTAATATTCACGCCATTGGCAGTGAGTACCTAAACATAACTATAAAAAAAAAAAAACTTTAATAATGCTTTAGTTGCTAGAAGCTAGTGTGGTATTGCAAGAGCAAGAACACAAATGAAATATGCTGCAGTGTAAATTTCGAAATGTAATTTGTACGTTTATATTAGGACAGTCAATAATGTAACGAGCCATGAAAATGAGATTTTAACCACAGTCTGGAGCTGAGGAGCTACACTGGTGCACTTCCCCCCAAGAAGTAAAACAACATATGTTTACTCTCAAGTGACTAAGCCCTCTAGCAGCTGTAGTAATTAATTATGACTGGAGCAAAGGAGGAAGTCAGGTGACGTTGTTATAGAGCGACAGAGTGCACATCGGGACGAGGTCGGGATGGATTAATGGGTCAACAAAACATCAAACGTTGTTGTTCTCTGTTGCCTATAACAGCCTGTGGACTGATTTCTATGTAAAGGACTCGGGACGGTTTTGCTTCGTAACGTTGCAAATGGTAAGCTAGTTAGTATCATGGAGATTGGATATTACAGATAGTAACGGTGACATATGATTGTAACGTAATGTCACGTTATTGTTTTAGGCAATGCCCAGGATGATCGTTCGCACCTAGGTAGTGCGAGCCCGTACACAAGCAACACGTTGCTGACTGAAGTTCACTTAACAGCCACTGGTGTCATTAATAACGAGGATGTTCTGAACGTTACATAAAGTGCCATTAAATACTTGACAAATCTCCCATTGAGGAACATTTTAAACAAATAAAAAATGTCTGAATAATTTCCGATTAATCACGATTAAATATTTTAATCGATTGACAGTCCTAATAATTATACTTGGCCTATGCCTCTTTATAGTAATAATTTTGGACCATTATTATTAAAAATTAAATGATTATTTGTATTATTTACACATATTAGAGCCTTTGACTGAACATTTAATTCTTCTGGAAATGTTTGCCCTTAAAGAGCAGATTCAGAAAACTTTTAAATAGTGTTTCAGTAATTATATTTGTTCACAAATAAAAAAAAAGGTTATGACGAACAGTTCAATAATTAATTTACAAAAAGGACGTGAACATTGTATTGATGAATTACAGCACCCTCATTTCACCCTCCCATCCCCTCCGTCACCTCGTCCGGATGCTCTTCACACAGTTGTTATGTTCTTACAGCTTATGAGGCTGCGGCACAAATACGATGCGCCGCGCCCTCATGAATCTCCCAGACAACCTGATATGGAGAGGGCAGAAAAGAGTACTTGAGCTTGAGTGAAGTGCCGGTGAGCAAGAATAAAGTCACGGTACACCAAGTAGTGCCGGTACTGTGTACTAGCCCACTTCGAGCATTGCTGCTTCTCTTGGGGATTTCGTCACTGCACTCGCACATTGAGGATTTCCAAATTTCATCATCGTCGACGCAACAGTGTTACTCATTCCACTGTTGCCATTCAGCCTGTTGCCTTCCCCTTCTCACCTTTAACCTCCAGCTACCACAACATCCCTGCTCAGCTAGTGGGGAAACAAGGTGAGGCATGAGCGCGAGAGAAAGGCAGTGTAATTGCTTCTCGGCGACTAACAATGAGCCCATTCACGTTGAAAGCCATATTCACAAGGTCTGAGTATCAGCTCGTTTGTCTCTTTTTATCTCTTTCTTTCAACCAGGCGGAGGAGGAAGGGGAGTGCAGAGTGGATGGGAAGAAATTGGTGCAAACAACCATGACCCTGTCGACAATTTGGACTGTGTTGTGTAACTGCCATTTCATAACAAAAGTGGGTAATTGCAAATGATGACTTTATGTATCTAACGGTTTATTCACAGGAAATGAATGGAATTTGATAAATCTGAGCACATAAGGCAAAGTCGGGAGGCGCACACTCCCTCTCACTCACATTGTACTCATAGGGGTGGGGGGCACTGTTATTGCAGAGGCCTGTCAAGCTCTGGGACTGTGGCACATCCATTGTGCGCTTTGTTTTGGCGAGATCCGTCTGAGGTAATAGTAGCATGTGTTCCGTCTTTTCCTCCGCGCACATCTGTCTGAGGGAGGTGCGTCGACGTGATGAATGTCGCTGTTTGCCGAGGCTGAGCTAAGAAGAATGGAGCCCTGCATCACTTAGCATCCCATTGCCAGACACAGCCCCGCCATTACAACCTCCCAGAAGTATCAGGCACACCCCTCGCTTGAGTAATTTTGCCATCTGTTGACAATGTTTACACGGCGGGTGATTTGTCATCACAAACAGCAGGGCAAAAATTAACAAGCTTATTTATGATCCGAGTTGCATTTGCACAATGAAAATGCCATTGGTCATGTAAAACAGTCAGAATGCCATTAACAGGTCCGGGGCGAGGAGGCGGAGGAAATGCATTGTATCGCTCAAAATGCAATGACGTGCAGGCAAGTATCTAATACCTGTAAATAATAGCGATATTTCCAAGGCATCAAAACATATGACACTATTGATAGGATATATTAGACTGAAGAATTGAGATGGACTTTTCCCTTCAGCGCCCAGAATTAAAGTCCTGGGAGCACAATGCTATTTGCACTTTACCAAAGAATGTAGCTGAGAAAAGGTCAAACAACAAATTGAAATCTTGGCCCAATATTAGATGTAGAGTTAGAGCCGAAGTGTGGAATGACTATGAGAAAACAGCGAGGCAGAAGAATGGCGAGGGGGGAAAAAGAAAAAAAGGTAAGAAATCATTCACAGTACGTCTCAGTGGGCATTTCGAAAAATCCTCGCAGCGCTGGAGAGTGTCTTCTAAGTCATGGGATCGCTCTCAAATGGTACATTCCTGAAGGGGAAAGAATCTCATTTTGTATGTATAACTTTGAAAAGGTCACAATGAGAGCAGACAGGCATGAGAGAACTTGTGAACCATCAAGAGACAGGAGGTCTGAAGAGAAGATCAGAGAGAGAAGAGGCAGAGCGAATAGTTCTGATGGCCTGATATTCTCTTAAAGGGCCAGTGTGTAGCATGAAGGGGGATTTATTAACAGAATATAATATGAATAAGTATGTTTCCTATAGTGTATAATCATCTGAAAATAGCAAGCATTGTGTTTTTGTTACTGTAGAATGGGCCGTTTATACCTACATACAAAGCGCAACCTCGTAGTCTGTCATGTGTCGCGGTCGAGTCACGACAAGAATTTCTGACTCTCGATCGTCTAATCTGACATAGTGACCATCGTAACCGTCAAAAATATTATGTAGTCTGATCCCGTTATTAGTGATGGACCCACAGAAAAGTGGGTCTACTCTACTGTTCCCATCAGCTCTATTGAATAGTTTAGTGTCTTTCAGCTCATTGTTTTGCTTTTACATCCCCAAAATGTTACTATTATGGAACAGCGTCATTGCTCCTTGGGCCCTATGACAACTTCATAAGGTGATGATATGCAAGTGCCACTGGCCCAAGCTGTGTAATGTATAAACCATCCACCATCACACTGTTACACATTAAAGTAATTCCTGCCACTTTACATTCCAGCCATGGCAGTACTGTGAATTGTTACACAACCACAAAGCTGCTGAGGAAGAGGAGGCCACTGCAGGTGTGGTTTAACATGTCCACAATACTGACAGCAAGAGGGGTTGGAATTGGACATGATGTCAAGAGAGGTAAGCTTGGATGTTTAGTGACCACAGAAGCTATGGTTGTTACTTGCTGAAAAGAAACAAGGGGGTAGAATAAATGGTGACACATAGAAAAGTATTAATCATAGAAGTATTGTTCATGAAGAAATATCAAAATATAAAGTGTTGACCCATGAAAGGGTCCAAAATGCACTTAATCAATGCTTATTATCTGGGGTATGTGCGCCACACAGAGGGTCCTAAGATGATTACAGGGATAAAAAAATAATAAAAACATCTGTTTACACAGAAATTGTGACTGTTTTTATTTATTTTTTGTATCCGTTTCTAATTTAATATTAGTATATCCAGCATGAAAAGTGAACTGCAGTCAATGAGCCGCAGCCTGTAATGGGGCAACACAGTCTCAGGCAGTTTGTGAAGTCATACATTTGAATCTATTTGATCCCTGTTCATAGATACAAATTTCTGGGTTTTTTACACTAATGTATTTTTTTGCAACATGTGACGCGCGTGTCAATTTCCGCTCCAGTCTTTTCTAAATAAAACTACTTAGTAAGGCTAAAGACAATATCAACTTGGTTAGGCTTAGGCAACACACTACTTAGTTAGGTTTAGCTAAAGATTGTGGTTTAGGTTAAAATAACACTAGAAGTGCTGTAACTAAAGTACAGAAGTTCCGTGACAAATAAATCAATGAATTGATTTTGTGTTGACCATCCGCGAAAGAAAATGTGAAATTCATGTGTATGTACACAAATAAATACATAAAGTTGTGTGACTATCTGGGTCAGATCTAGATCTGTCTGTAACGGGGCTGGTCGTGAGCTGTAGGACTTTCTAGTGAATCTGCATGATTTTATCTGTTTACAACGTTAATACAACAGTCATCTCTCCCCCATGAGGAGCATCCGATCCTTTCCAAGTTGTTTTCCTCGAGTCGCTCCGATTACAACGAGAACGTGACATCATATTTACACAAGACGGATCCTTTCTAGCTATATCTGTATGGACCCGGTCTGCAGCAGTGCCCTGAAACCCCGCCCCCGCTGCTGCTCAGACTGCTATTGCTTGTTTATTCAAAGTTTGTTAATACTGAATGTGTTGCGTGTCCAAATTTCACCAACTTTGAAACTGCACGTCCGTGGGCACCCGGCAATACACCCGCCAAGTGTGAAGTAGCTCGGATGAATGGTTCTCGAGATATGCGAAATACACACATACACACTTACAGAAAAAATAACAATCCATAATGCTAAACCAAAGTCTTTACGTCTCCCATGAAAGCAAAATCCCAGCATATAGAATGTGTTGATTGACTGGCTGATCACGATGTACACCCTTGGGTCTTTAAGGTCTAGACAAATATATTTTCCATTAACATGCATGAGTCAAACATGCAATAGAAAGCGGTATAGCGCAGCCGTATCCATTGTTGTCTGATTGCACCGACATTGATTTTGTACGGCTTGGCAAGCAGAATGAGTTTCTAGCACAGTGAGCTTACAGACATTAGTTACAGTTTGGGTGTCATCTGGTCTCCGATGCAAGATGAGCCACGTTCTCATCTTGAATAATCATCAAGAGAAAGGTACAAACAGATCAACTGAAAGCTTGATGGGTCAGCCGCCCCGAGGAGAGTGTGATTTTGAAATTCCCGATGCCTTCTGTAAGCATTAACAGCAGCACGGTGTTTGTTCTGACTTCATAATAAAGTGGGGCTCAGTGTTATCTCACTCTGACTAATATGCAACTTTGCAGTCTGCACACCATCTACAAAGGACTGCTGAATGTTACTCCGCCACAGGATTTGGTCTGCTTGTCATTACAGTTGTAAAATGTATTTCTGTCACATCGTGGATATCTGCTGGCAGATAAACCCAAGCAAATAGGAGTCAGCTTAATGAAAGCAAAGCACATCTGCCAGCGAGGTTCTGCCTTTCACAATTTGGAATCTCGCTGAAAAGATAAGTCTTCTTTTTTTGTAGCCGGGATAAGCTGTGAAGTGGGCTTTTCATCATTCTTTTAGAAAAAAAAAAATCCCGAAAGAGAGCGGGAACCGGGCCTCGGCATTCCAGCGGGCAAAAGTTTATCAAAAGAAATGCAGCACGTGTCACGGTTGTTTGTGTGTGAACCTTCTCGGGAGAGATACGGGTTCCAAATGAGTGCTATTACGAGAAGTGAAAGGCTTGTTCACACAGAGCGATATTACCTTCAGACAGCTGGTGAGTTTTAATAACTTACAAAGAACATTGGTGATTGTAATCCTGCATAAATCTGCCATTTGTAAATTAAAGATGTCATTTATAGGTTTAGACAGAGGTGCCTGATAATGCTAATCCCATGCTAATGAAACCTCCGAGGTGCTGATGTAACTCTTCCTCCAGTCATCTGGGGCACTGGTGATCTCACTACATTTCACTCTCCTGTCTGAAGGCACAAAACACACAAAGGCTGTGGGAACTGATCCATAACTTCCTTGGCATCCTATTGCAGTATTAGCAGGATCTTGATGATTCATTGATCCGGTGCTACAGCTTGCATCGGCAAAGGTTGAGAGCCAGCTATGGACGAGAAGACTTTAGAGTACGAGTGTAATATCGTGCGAACATGACACTTTTGTCTTTCCTCAAGCAGCATCTTAGAATTGCTCTTGCAGCTTATTACCTCCTTCCAAGGCCTTTGTTTTCACCGGCATTGGTTTGTTGGTTTGTTTGTTTGTTTGTCTGTTAGCAGGATTACTACAAAAGTCTGTGATGAATTTGAATACATTTTTTTAAAGGGTTGGGGTGTGGCATAATGAACAATCCATTCGATTTTGGTGGCGATCAGGATTATGATCAGCCAGAACATTAAGACCTCTGGGTATACCACATGCGCAGTGTAACTGATGACGCGTTGATGATGCCTGATCTTGCCTCTTTCCTTCAGAGAGAGAGAGAGAGCGGGTGATGGGGGTGGGAGACAACTGTAGAATTGGCGTTTTTTTCACATTAAACTCTGTGAAATTACAGTTGGGTTTGACCAAAGCACACTTGGTGATTGTTGGAAAGAGTAACGACGACGGTCACAGGTTCTCTATTACATATTTTTGATGCACAACATACCCAAAACAAGTATGTTTGTTACGAAACTAAGTTAGTAAGTTACTGATGTATGAGTATCGAGAAGTTACAGAATATTTTTTTTTTAGTCAGACACCCAGGTCAGTAGCCATAAGGCTACTGTTTCAAAATCAAACAATACATTTATTGGCACTTAAATAAGAACGTAGCACTATCAGAGCGCTATATTTTGAATGTACGAATGATTTTCTGTCAAATTAGCAGGGGAAGGCGTGTAAAAACAGAGCTTCTCTCTTTACAACCACAACAAGCAAGAAGGCTGAGAAACCAAACTAAGAAACCGTGTTCTGTCTATTGATCGTCCACTCAGTCCTACAGACAGGGCTGCACCTACACACACACACTCTACACACAACAAACAGCGCTGTCCATGGTTCTGAAACAACGTTGTTGATACACAATGCATGTGATAGAAGTAAAGATAGGTAAAAGTCACATTGCATGCAGCAGTCAGTGGGAGTGGGTGACGATGACTAATATTTCTTGGCTTGTTTAAAGTGCAAGTTTTCAGATAAAACATAGATACAATTCAGGCTTTTGTTCATACAAATATTATATCAGACTCCGTTTTATTAATGTAAAGGCCTTTGCACAGTGGCAGCGTTCTTTTCATTAATTCGCATGTCGTTATATGTTTTTTCGAACTGTTGTTTTTGTACTTTCACACGGAATGTGGATATTACACGGTAAAAATAGTGACTTTTTTTGGGAACAAGGTTGATTTTTTGGAGCTTTCGCATCGTGAATCATGAAACCCTTTTCTCTACGGTTGGCCATGTTGCATATTGTGTATTAGCAGTCTGTTGAATTAACAACAAAAGACTTCAGTCTTTTCCTCCTAAAGCAAATTAAATCCTACCCTGCATGTTGTGAAATTACTGGATTTAGTTTTACATTTCCATCCTGTTTTTAAACTTTTCCAACCAATCATGTGTGTGGAACAGGACAAACAGCGCAGACCAGATCCACTCCTTTCCGTTTTTACCTTGCACAATAAAAGCCAGATTTTGCATTTTAGTGTCGTTTATTTGTCACGCCACCCCATGTGTAAACGCTGTCAAGCTGCAAAAATGTGTATGCAGGCTGAAATCAAGCGTGGTGTTCTGTCAGTAGATGCATTGACTTAAACCAAGTAAGAGTAGAAAAGCTATGGAAAAGGCTGCTAGCTGCGAGGCTAATTGGTGCAGTGTGAAATGCCATAGAGTGGGAAAATTGAATATCTGCATAAATGTCACGCTGTCTTTGACATCGTATGGCAAATAAGAAATCATGAATAAAATAACAGTGAAATAATCAAAAGCGTTGCTGTTAGTCTGTATGTGCAGTGAAAGATAACAGTTTGATTTCACAGGTGATCTAAGTTTATTTTCATTTACCGTCTTTATTTACCCAGGCAGAACACGTAATTACTTGTTATTTTTAATGATGACCGGGGAAATTCCTCATGAGGATAAGAGGAAGAAAAATAAACAAATTAATCAATTTCAAATAATTACCAGACAGACATAAAAACATGGTGAGATGAAAAGAAAGATGAAAACAGAAACAAGATACAGCTGAAGAAAAGTATTTCTCCCTATATATATATATATGGAGGGAGAGAGAGAGAGAGAACATGCTTATATAACTGGTAGCTTTGGTATAAACTTTGCCACTGATGTCAGCTTATGTATTTATTTCTGTCAAAATGTGCGGTGAATATCATCAGAACATATGCAGACAGTTCTGAGGTGAAATGAGTTGGTTGTGAGGGTTCAGCTGATGGATTTAAGGTCCTAAGGGGTTATCTTTCTTCAGTGTATCAGTAGTTTATTTTCCTCTCTCCTTTGGATGAACGTTTCACTGAGATCAGTAGGTAAACATCAACACTGAAAATATATACATGACTGGGATTTCAATATGAGAAGTGTCAAATTCAAACACAGAAGCAGTGGGGAAATAACTGTGAGGAGGAAAGTGTGACATGCATCCCTCCTGATTATAATTTAAAAGCAACGTATAACCATATTTTGTTTTTAAATCTGGACCAATATGGTGCTGGAAAAGAACAATATACACTTGTTACATGCATAGTGTATTTTCAAAATAAAATTACGTTTTTACAGGAAGTTAGGTTTAGGCGACAAAACCACTTAGGTAGGGTTAGGAAAAAATCGTGGTTGATGTCAACTTCCCTGACTAGCGACTCGCGTGACAAAATAAGTCAATGTTGATGAACAACAGTTGAAAGTCCTATGTTTGTTTGACCCATCCATCCTTCCCTCCCACCCGCCTTAAGTTTACTTTTGTTTTCGCTCTTTATACTACGTCAGTTGCTCTGACATCTAATAATGACGTGGAAGGGTTTGCATTGGAGTTAGTTGTAAGCTTGGTGCTTAGCATACAAACGGTAAAGGGTGTCGGTATCAGACGCTGGTGGCCAAGCTGCGTATTTTGACGTGTTGGAAGTGAGAACATGTTGATTGGGGGATTCAATTTTCCTAACCAATCAATAACGACATTTTAAATCGGCACTAATGCTAGCCATGCCAACATACTGGTTTTAAAAGTGGAGGTCCAGACCTTTGAATATGCCCATTTCATTGTTAAGAGTTTACAATTCCGTCCAGCTCACCTCATTCCCAGGGCATTAAAGGTCCCATATTGTAAAAAGTGAGATTTTCATGCCTCTTATATTATAAAGCCGGTTTAAGTGATATATACATATTGTTAAACTATCAAAACGCTCAATATACGGAGAAATACACACAGCCCTTATTCAGAAACTATGCATTTGAAACAAGCCGTTAGGATTTCTGTCCATTTTGATGTTACAAATCTACAATTATATAGACCATTTCAAAGTTTTAAACTTATACATTCTAAATGTGTCCCAGTTTATTTCCTGTTGCAGTGGATGTTAATGACATCAGCTGACAGGAAGTAAACATGGACCCAAGCTGTTGCCTAGCAACGCAATTCTGTTAAAATGAGCTAAAATGAAGCGTTTCAGACAGAGTGTGAATACAGGTATATTAAGACAGACCGGATGAGAAAAATAATGCATTGTTTGAACATTAAAGCATGTAAAAATGTTCTAGTAGGAACCCAAAATACAAACATGAACCAGAAAAGTAGCACGATATGTCCCCTTTAAATACAGAGGCTTTGTCACGGCGTCGGTGTTCTGTCCCGCCTCACACGACACCCTTTAGCGCCGGTATGAAACGCACCAGATGTTCCATTAACTATAAACCCATCCGCGGATCAGCTGATTCGCCCAGAGTGTCAGGCCCAGTGGTAAAAATGTATTGCTACCCCGCCTGCTTTTAACCTGACGGTATGACATCTGCCTGTCATCACATGGGAGCGGTTGCATGCAAAGTACACATCAACATTCAGTCAGTGAGTGGAGCGTGTGTGGCTCAGCAGTGTGGAGAGAAACTGGACAGCAGATAAAAGCGAGAACAAGAGATCGAGAAAAGGTGGAGCTCAAAGGGAGAACATTAAAAGGAGAAAAAGCCCTGCAGGAAAGTGCAGCAAAGGATATGCCAGCAGGGCCGCCCTCGGCACATCATCATATCACAACATGACCTTCCTGAGTTGATTCTATGTTTAAAAAAGAAATAATAAATGGCATCAATACTTAAAAGTTGCCATTTTTCAACCTGGATCGTAATTCCCCATGTTTTTGTGTCTAAGTGACTAATGGGGGACAACAATTCGGTCCAGTATTGAGAAAGTAACAGGCAGCCGTGAAACGAGCAGCGAGGTGCAATTGTGCAGCATTACGTTCACGAAAAGTGCTTGTTTTTGCCACTGACAGGCTCAGATTGTTATTCTAAGTGTCTGACAATATTATGAAAAGAACCATACAGAGAAATAAAACCTTCTTCTTACCTTTGTCTTGATCCGGTCTGTTTATTATTGTGTCCAAGTCCCGCTCAAGGAGAATTATTATTGTGAAATCTGAATATCTGTATTCTCTGGCTCAAACAAATACAAAAATCTCATTCACATTGTGGAAATCATTTAAATATTCAGCCATGACATTGAAAATATTTTAGAGAACAATAAGCCACGCTTTCTGTACTCCAACGCAACAAACTCTGCCTGGCTGCCACTCGAAGATGTAATCCACTATTCCATCGTTGTGAATAGTGTCAGATTGAGACTTTTCCTTGAGCGAGACTCTAGTCCCTAGGAAATAAACATGAAAAAAATAGGGTCCAGGTTGAAAAAATACCAAAGTTACCCTTCAATCGTACTGTGTAGGGAAGCAGGATATGTGCATGCATGGAGGTAATGTTGAAAATGAAGAGCTGTAGCCTCTCTTTTCTCAGGTGGTAGAAGCTCCAGTTACTCAGAACTAGCAGAGCTTCATAATGATCAACACAAGTCCAGTCTGAGGAAATGACAGGCACAAAACAAACACTGCAAAGGTGCACAAAAATGATATATGTACATAAAAAAATGATTCATATTGTCTTAGCAATGGAAGTTTGATTGATGAACTCTTGAAACTGAACACACTTGTTTTTTTTTATTTTGTAGCAGTTTTTGTGTGTAGTAATAAACAATAAAAAATATATATATTTCAACAAAAAAGTTACAGTATACGTGGCCATGTGCTCACGCCCAACTCGTCACATTCAGACGCTTAGTCAGGACCCCTTGGCGTCACTGGGTACCCATTGAGCGTCATTTTTTAACGTGCAGGGTAGTCTGATATACTTCAGAACGTTGTGCTGCATACTTTAAGTATGTTACATTACTGCGTGCATGTTCATCTTCATGTGTGTGCACGATCAGCCCTGTTGTTCCCATACGACAAAACTGCATTGTGAATTATGTTTTGAAGGGAAACAGATTTTCTACTAGATTACATTTGTTTCTGATATAACATGCATATATTTGTATGATTGTCAGCTGCGTAGGGAGGAGGTCGGGGCAATTGATGTGTCAAACAATCACCCAACTTTTGCCCAGGAGACAGCTGTTGTTCATGTCCCGTGTGAAACCAAGTCAACGTTCACTTATTCTAATCATGACTTTTTTTTTTTACTAAACCTAACCAAGGAGTTTTGCTGCATTTTTGTTGTTTTGTTTCAATTTAAAACGCTAACGACGTGTTTAAAATTGCTTTAAAAGTGCGTCCATAATCCGGGAGGAAGTAAGTTTCCCCCTAGACGTAACCGAGAATGCAGTTTAGTTGTACAGGAATGTAATTTTTGTAGGAGACATTCATAAACGCATTGCTCCGTAGCGCTACTAGTGGTAAAACTCAACATATAACTGAATTCATAGCACAATAAAATGTACTTGCAACATTCATTCACAGATGACAGTTTAGATGACCTATCATGCTACTTGGTTTCACCTCATGATTCATCAAACAGGACAGCTGAAAAGCAGCACAAGGATGAAAATGTTAACAATAACAGTACGTCCTACAGAAGGGGGCAACGACCAATCAGTCATGATAACCCTGAACATCTGCCCTTTTTATTTATCTACTTTCATCATATTGTACTGCAGAAGGGACATGTCAGATGGAGTTCAATTTACGTGACAGATGTCCTTCTTTTGAAGTACACGTTGTTTTTATTGTCCCAGTAATAATTACTGAAATGTTGATGAAACTAAATGGAAAATGGGGAACAGTTGACAATGTGATACAAATACAAAATGATTATATTCATGATATCCTGATAATATCTGGGCCAAGACTTTGGATTAGGGGATGATTATCATTAAGATTTTAACGGTACTACGACTCTTACCAATACTACTTATTGATCTGTTACTTTAACGGTACTCTTAACGGTTATTTTTGTTGTTTTTAAGAGAAATTAAATATAATATAATTTAATGACATAATTATTATTGCTTTATTTTGTCATATATACTGTATATAAATTGACATTTGAGTAGCAACTGTAACAGTTCTTCTAACATTACAATTAAAATTTTAAATAAATAAACAATTATTTATAGTATAAGGGATGGTCATGTTTTGAAGAAAACGTTGCATTTCTCCAAGGACTTCACTCTCATCATACTTTATCATACACATCATATTTTATTTTTATAATTTGGGGGCATCTGAATCTGTGTATGAGTCCGACCCTCTGGAGGTAGC
>CAKALG010014800.1:0-19065 GCA_916700815.1 Helicolenus hilgendorfi | reverse complement strand
TCTCTGCTGCCGATGATGGTCGCCACGTCCTGGAGGGGAGAAGCTGGCCTGGGGAACCGGGTCACTGCAGGAACCAAAGACACAGGAACAGGAATAGAAACTCAGGAAATGTACTGCATTAAGAATTACTCCTTCTGCTTGTTACTTCTATGTCTTACCCTCTATTGCAGGTATGTCTCCATTGAGTATGGCTCTGCTGGTGAATGGTGCGTTCTGCAGCACCACCGCAAACAGAGGAGGGATGAGTGACTGCAGGGCCGACAGGAACACGTGTAGCTTGTGTTCATCCAGACCGTGTTCTCCTTGCTGCACAAAGAGAGAGGCATAGAAGGGAAAAGAGAAACAAAGAAAGCAAAAGTGAGGAAGTGCAATTTATTGATTTTTTGTGGTCTCGAGATCTGTAGCCATCAACACAACTTAAATGCTTTTGTAGATTTTGCTCATATGCAGTAAAGTAGATGGACCAAGGCGGACAAGAGGTTATTCATATGGTGTGTCCATCTAGTTCTTTATAGGGTAGACATATTCAAAATGCACATACCTGTATTGTTATGTGTTGTATTGGATAGTTTCCCTTACAATGTATATCTACATGAACAATGATGTTCTGGTACATATTCACAGCATGTTGCCATTCTTTCACACATTTGCTCTGAATATTCTCTTTTTGCTAATTTACTGCAAATTACACGTCTTGAACATACCGTGTTGTGTATATCATTTGGATGTCTTTGGCTCAACAAACACATTTTTTACTATCTGGAGGGGGTGAAAAAAAATACACAGGGGCACTTACCATAAGTAGTTTCTCTATACGTGCCAACAGAGAAGGAATGAGTGCAGTTTGCAGGCTGCCCAGCTCTGTGGTCCAGGCAGCAAAGGCAGGAATGAAGACCTGGTGGACTGCACTGACCACCCGCTCTGACGGGTCCCCAAGTGACAGCAGCATCAGCTCAAAACCCTGGACGACACACACATTGATGAGCATGAAGATTTGCCCGCAAGCACTTGCGTTATTGCTAAAACGCTGTTTTATGAGAAAAAAAGAAAGTAGAACACTTTTTATGTTAACTTCTGTATGCTTTCCTCTGATAACACACAAACCTGGGAGTACTTGTCAGCATCATCTATGTAACCCATGATGATACCCAGACTCTTGACCACAGCCTCTCTGACCATGTCAGCCTTATCTTCAGCGAGCATCTGCTGCAACATGGACAACACCAAGGAGCTACGGATCTCCTTCTGCCGACACATAAAGCAAGTTGGTCATGGACAGAGGATTCATTTATATTTTAATCATCTTATATTCATGTAAATCCTCTTTTTCATTTTCTTACAGGCAGGTATGGTGCTAAGGCTCCACAGGACTCTGCCACTAACAATCTCCTCTCTGGATATTTGTGGTTAATCTGCAGAGAGAGAGAGAGAGTGAGATTTAGAGGAAAACTGTTTTAAAAGAATTACAGAAACAGAAGTTGAAAGCAGGAGAGAGGTAGACTGGAGGGCAGCCACCGTGGAATGGAAACAACTTGAGTATCATCAACACGCTGACCCTGTGGAAACCGCTATTGGTCTTTCTGGGCAGATTCTCAGCCTTCTGGCAGCTGTTGTTCCAGTAAATGTGTTGAAAATGAGGTGACACAGGTGGCAATGAAAACAAGACTGCTATCATAAATATGTCAGGGACATCATGGAAATAATGATAGTGATTTTCGGACTAAATACAAGACACAACTAAGATTTGTTTCTAATATATATCGCACAAATATTTTTTGCATTAGAGCTTTGAGCATTTCTTGCAAAACGCAAGTCATTTCCTTTATGTCAAATCTACATACGTAAGAGGCAAAGTGGAAACAACAAAAATAGTTGTGGTTAATATTAATGCTGTTGTTTTTGTACTGAAATAGAACAGAGAAACATCCACCATAAAGTGGAAATTAGGTTTCACAGAAAGAAAGAAGAAATGACTCATAATAAAAGTGAACTAAAGCTGAAACCCTCTTTGTATTACCGTTGCAGAAAACCAGTGACCGCATATTCAATAACAAAAGGCCACCTGCATGTGTGTACTGTACCTGTTCCCAGCACTGAGGAAGTAGTTCAGCCTCCACACGCGTGGGACCCACGTGCCTCGCAAACGCAACACACCCCGTCAAGATCATTTGTCTTTGGAAGCAAACAGAAACATGTACTGCTGCATAAAGTCATATGTGTCTCCATATCCTGGGGTTAAACAATGGCATACAACCAGCAGACTAAACTAATAAGCATATTGTTTGATCTACATACCTCTGCTCATCATCTGGTCTCTTGATGAGGTTAAAGAGGATGTGGAGGAGCTGGTCTCTCTCTTTAGGCTCTGGGTGAAGGCAGGCGGTACATAAGATGAGCGGGATCAACTCCTAAAGGAGAAACGACGAGAGAAAGAAACAGAGATATCAGTTTAGATTACTTTGCAAAAGGGCGAGCGAGGTCGAAACACACAGGGAAAGGATTATCGGTAGCAGTCAAGCAGGCCTGGAAGTCTATGGAGGACGGGGAGAATTAAATGTGTTTATAAAAAAAGAGGATAGAAAATTGGAAAGTCACAGGGAGAAAGAAAGAAACACACGGGGTCACCTATGAAACCAATAGGAGTCCGTCAACACCAGTGAAAACATGCTTACCTTCAATACCTCGTTGGTGTTATACCTTGACTCATTTGGCTTTGGAGTCACGCACACACAATTAGAGCCACGTACTGCGGAAACTTAAATAGTGCATGCACACACCCAGACACGGCTGCATTTAGACAGACACACACATATACCTATTGCACTAGTTCCCCTACTTTAACACAGCTCTATCCCAGAGTTCAGATAGAGTTTATGGACCTTCCAGCCAGAAGGGAGAGAGCTCAGCCGCCCTTGATAGAGGGCCTCCACGGCCAAATTGTGGTCAGCCCTAAATTCCCGCCACACACACCCAAATTAGAGAGTGCATACAGAGTTAAAAATATGTTTTTTTTTCAAACAAACTCTGTTTTTTTTCTTCCAGAAAGATATCATAGTTTCCTGCCAAGCGCTGGAAGAACGAGCAAAACCCCAACGCTGGACGGACAGATGGACCCGTCAGAGACACTTGGGTAAAGATAGGCTGCGATGAGTCACTTTGCTCAACGCTGGACCAGCCCTATGTAGTCGGTGCCATGTTGGCTATCTTTTAAAAAGTAAAAATATGACATTGAAGTTTAAGAGGGTCATTTTAAGTGGTTAAATGACGACTTCAATACGGGTGAAATCAGTTCAAGCGTCAAAAAGCAGCAAATAAAATCCATTCAGGGAAATTTAACTGTCACATTCGATAATATTCTGCACCGGCCTCTAAAAATAACACGCATCCTCACAAGATATTTTTTGGAGACTTAACAGCACTGGCCTGATAAAACAAATAAAGGAATTCAGCACACATCTGAAATGCCAGAAACCATGCTGACCCCGTTCTATTTCTGTGTGAACTCCTGTGCTTCTGATGTGAAGACTCCTTCAGGAGGTTAAACATCTGACCAGTCCTGGATAAACATTGTGGGCAGGTAGAGTGGACAGCACGACGCCAGGACCCGGAGGCTTGACTTCAAAGAGCAGAGCGACTGCACATTCCAGTCCGAGGAGGCAAAATGTTGATTTCCACATTCACATCCTACCTTAACAGCTCCTATCAAATCCTTATTATAAAACGTAATGTCTTTGTAACAGTTTTCTGTCTATTCTCACATTTAAATAATCAAATGAAGTGCATATAAGTGCTGGTTTTAACCTTAGAGCTGTCAAAGTTAACGCGATAATAATGTGGTAATGCAAATTAGTTTTAACGCCACTAATTTCTTTAATGCATTAACGCAATTGATGGAGGTTGTAGTGGGCTCAGTTTTAAGGCTTGTAGTGAAGATACTGGCATCATATGAAACTAAAAACCCTGATAAATCCATTGGTTCCAACTAGCTTGTTGCAAATAAGGTTAAACAACGCTTCAAACTTACACTAAATTTTGGTGATAAAAAACTGTCATTGCCATTTTCAAAGGGGTCCCTTGACGTCTGACCTCAAGATTTGTGAATGAATGAATATGGGTTGTATGGGTATTGGGTTTGTCATGTTATGATTTCAGCATTTTTATGCTAAATGCAGTACCTGTGAGAGTTTCTGACCAATATTTGTAAATTTTTTGTGTTGTTAATTGATTTCCAATAATAAATATATTCATATGTTTGCATAAAGCAGCATATTTACCCACTCCCATGTTGATAAGAGTATTAAATACTTGATAAATCTCCATTTAAGGTACATTTTGAAAGGATTAAAAAAATGTGTGATTAACTATGGACAATCATGCGATTAAATATTTCAGTGCTTAAATAATAAAAGAAGTCAATAAAAAATAGAAACAGTGATGACTCTCTCTTTTGTAGCACAAGTAAATGTCCATACAATGCAGTATCACTATGCCTTACAAGATTCTGTGTATTATGATTTTGTTTTATTTCAATTGTGACTTGCTGAACAGGCTTCTCTCCTCCAGGTGCCTATTTTTTTCAATCCTTTTATTTTTAACCCACACTGACTTTTCTACTGTATTATCAGACAAACCACAGCTTCAGAATGTAAACACTGCCTGTCATTTGGGGTTAACTTAACTGCTAATCTTTTTTCTCGGAACAGCCCTGATAAAGCTGTCAATGCTCTTTGTCTCGCTAGTAGTTCGTTAAAGATCACAGTTAATCTGGCCAGTAGAAAAAGGAAGTCAATCGTTAAAGCATACTTTTACTCTCTTCATAGTGATACCACTTCTTGTAAAGCCTGCACACATCCTTTAATTGTATATTAAATAAAATAAAAAAATAGTGCTGTAGCAATTGACCATAAATCAAGCCCAAAGAAAAGGAGAATACAAGCACATTGCATTATGCTACAGTACAAGCACAGTATTTAGAGGAAAAACATCATGTTTAATGATTTACAGTGTCTGATATTACAGCCAGGTGGCAGGCAGAGTTACAATGCATCGTTCCACCGTTTGTTCTTAAGTGGGTGTCACGTTCGGACACCTAAAGGTGTGTCTCCTCACCAGGCCTAGAAAGCTTCAGGTTGCAAGACGGAAGTGTGAGCAGCTGTGTGTGTACGCAATGTCATGGTCGGTGAATCTAACGGATAGAGTACAAAGTCCACACCACTCAGACCCAGAGGCTTAAACGTTCTAATCTTTGTCATCCTCTCCCCCACCTCTATCTTGATTTTGCAAACAGATTAAGTTGCCCATAACTGTGAGAGGTTGACTAAAACAACATAACCATTGTGATATGCAAAGCAGTCCCGACTGAGAACTACTCCAACCAGACTTACCTCTTTCCAACACTCACATTTTGTGTCTAATCGAGTTTCAACACCGTGTGCAAAAATGCAAGCGTGTAGGATTTGTATACGCACGGACACACACAGACACAAATTGCATGCAAGCAGTTATGTGTAGACAGAACACCTGTGCAGGTGTCTGCATTGTAGCAAAAGCTTGTTAATCTCTAATCTATTTTAAAATCTCCCTCCCTTTGCCCTCTGTTATTAGGAAAAAGCTGGTTTACAGTTAGTTACCTGGAATCACTGCACACTTCAAAAAACAAAACACTTGTCTTTGGTTTTATTTAGCCATTATATAGCATAAAGCCACTTTTAAATAGCTTGCTAGAAAATGTTATCCGATTAATTAAAATCACAGCAGAATCTCAAAAGCCACAGCAAATAAATCAGACAGGGAACCAATCAGAAGTAAAGATACACTGGGTTTAACAGTACATGACCCACCTACTGTAAGGCTAAAACTGCATACCTGAAGCCATCTTTACATATTAGCTCATATTTTGGCTGTAAATCAATTTTTTTATTTCCTTTTATGGCAATGCAATAATGACAGTCATTAGCACTTCACAGAAATTTCAGCGCCAAAGTGCTAATTAAAAAAAGTGAATAATTATGGCAAGTCAGGCTTTAATGTGGCAGCAGTTGTAGCCGACAGGAGCAGGGCGTTAGTTATGCATTTTTAGGTCATATGAGAACCATGCGGATGAGCGCGTGACAGACTCACCTGGCAAAGATGTGCAACCATTCTCTAGAAGAGAGGCATGCATGAGAGTGAGAGAATGAGTGAGACGAAAAAAGAGAAGAGTAAAAAATAAAACCAGCGAAGGACAGCAAATGTGAGTGGTGGTGGGGAGACAAAAACAGCAGAGGAGAAACGGTGATGATGACACTGGTGAGAAACAAACGCCATCATAAAAGAAGGTGAAATTCCCAATAAATAGATAGACACAAGTCAGCTGGGTATTTGAAGGTTACGAAACTTTTGGCACCGCAAATGTCTAAATGGGCTCTTTATTCATGCAGCTCGCTGGCAGAAGACACAGTCAGATCTGGAGGTAACAAGCAGAAAGGTGCTAAGTGCAGCATTAGTACATTACAGTTAGTACAAACACTAAATAGACCACTGCCAAGAACACTGGAAGCCTTTATACGTTGTGTAACACTACACTGACATGTTGGATTTTGGGAATGCCTTGTGGCACTAACCAAGAAGAGGTTGGCGTTCTTTCAAAGCAAACATAAAAAACAATAAGCAGATTGTGAAATGGGTAAATCACCCAACAGAAAAATCCCTTCCATCCTGTGGATCTCCTTCAGGAAAAGGTTAAGAATTGGTTCACTGCCCATTCACGAAAGACAAAGTTTGGATGAGAATTTGCAAGCTGAAGATGACCATTAAATTTTCACCTTGCTTAGCCCTGCTGCTGAGTGTGTATCTATTGGATCCTACGAGCAGGAGCCTGTGATGATGACAACAATGAAGGGGCTACAGGGAGGAGAAGGAGGAGGAGAAAAGGAGCAGGAGGAGCATCAGATGTGGGGTTACCTCTCGTTTAGCCAGAAGGACATTAGGGACGATGTGAGGGAGGCAGCGGCCCAGCATTAGCATCACACTCTCTTCGCTGTCTGCTATACGAGACACCTGGAAAAGAGAGGGGGACATTATGGACCGTACTGTACGTTATCATAAATGTACTGTTTGCAAGTCTGCATGAAAGTGTGCTGACCTCTACTCCCAGGCGGCTGTCGGAGCACATTCTGCAGAAGGACAGCAGGGCTTGCAGGAAGGCCGGGGACAGCTTCCTGCGACACCACAAACGACAAGAGACAAAAAACAGTCACTACAGTACCACTTAATCTGTAATCCTCTGACCACTGAATGATGGGCCTTCCTGCCAGAGAGCATAGTGCCGCCACCCTCCCATGTCACTGCTGTGTATTTCAGTGGAATAAAAAAATAAATCTATAGATAGATGGAGTTTGGCTACAAGATAATACAGCAGCACTGGGACCTGTTCAATAGCAAATGATGGCCAACTGTATTTTGCCACTACTTCCTTTCGAACTGTACATAAATCTGATAAAAGTATAAATATATGAGAATATATAGGAACAGCCTGGTACGTACGTATTTTGTTGCGGATTACGTTTGTAATAGGGAGGAGGCTGGGTAAAAAAAAAACGCACTTTCGCCCAGGTGATCTTTGTTTGTGTCCCGTGTGGAACAAAAAGTCAATGGACACTTATTTCAATCATATTGTCTTTTTACTAAATCTCACCAAATAGTTTTGTTGCATTCTACAACGTCAACAACATGTGTAAAACTATTTAAAAGTGCGATTGTAAAAATAAGTTTCCCTCGAAACACAATTGGGAATGCAGTTTAGTTTTATGACAATGTCATTTTGTAGTAGACAGGGTTGATAGGACACACAGTATTCCATTGACTGGATGATTCCCTAGATGCCACGTCACTAAATATACTACAGCATGGGTGGGATAGTGGTAAGATATGTTTATACATGAGCAAAAGTCAAAAGTTCAATTCCCACCAGGACTGCTATGTGCTCTGAGGACGTTAAGTAAGTACAGATACTCGCAAATAAGTTCTGTTGCATTCTCCATTGTGGCTGCATAGGCTGATAACTACCTCCATCTAGTGGTTATGTTTAGTAACTACACTGAGATGGGCTGTTAGAGGCTGTTCAGAGCATAATGAATGTCATTTTCTGTAGTCTACATTCAAGTACCTCACAGAAAATCTGTAAGGATTGAGTTAGACAATCTAATTTATCATTATTCCCTACAGGAGGAATATATACATGATTTTCACCTGTTAGGTTGATCAAACTGGACAGGAGGCCGACTCTTAAGCTTGTTGTGGGACTGTGGGTGAGGCTGTGAAATGTTCTGAGTAGCGGGGGGGTCCGGGATAGTTTCAGGCTCTGAAACCCCCCGGATGTCCAGATACTGGCCGTTATCTGTAGGAGGCTGAAGGTAAGACGAGATTCATTTAGAATTAATGGGTGAAACGTCTGGGTCTCTGCCAAACTACATCAAGAAATGTGCACAAGTTCACTTTCTATTGCTTTTTTTTATTGCAGGACACTGGTACTATTAACATAAGTCTGTGCATTAAACATTCAAATTGACCACATACCACGGAGAGAGGGTCAGCGGAGGAAGTGGTGGTGGTGGAGGAGGGGTTAGTTGTATGGGAGCCCAGGTCCAGAGTGGCCGGAGGCGCGGAGGACACAGTCCTCTTCAGTGTCTGAATCTCGCTGTAAGGTAGGGGACAGGAGACATGAAAGGACGCAGTCAGAAAACACCATATAATGCTTCTTAGTGAAGAAGTGAGTCAGCGAGACCAAAATCTTCCATCTAAAAGTAGCGGTAGAACAGTTCTGTAAAACGCCTCGACAATTTTGGATTGTGGTAAAGCTGATTTGTCTGAATCTTAATAATTCCACATGGAAGGAAAATAGGTTCCCAGAGCAGGGTTTCCTCTGTAATTTTGTGCTTGGGGGAAATTTCCTTACTGGTTCTACCTCATGGCATGTTTTGGTCACAGTTATGGTTGGACTGAAGTGCTGAAAACATTTCCAGATTTCCATGCTTCTAATTCCCCCCCTAGTGGTAAATGTTCTTTTTGTAATGGTATAGAAATAGATGTGTGTGAGCATCACAGCATTCTTGCAGTGGTCATATGATTAATGTCTTACTAGGAATCCCCACTGGAAGCGAGATACAAGAGAGAGGTGACTGCCGCGTGACCGTTCTGCAATCCAATTTACATTGACTCCGCCTTCCGTAAACACCTCTGCCCGTCTGTCAGTAGCAGCTCTTTGAGTAGCGGAGTGGAGAGCAGCTCACTAACCTGCCTCGACCACGCTGACTGACAGCGGATGTTTACTGAACCAAAATAGTTTTCATGTCGGCTCCATGAGAAGAAATCAATAGTGTTTGTAGACCTATGTATTCATTAATTGATTTTATTCCGCCGCCCACCGTAGCGAGTGACTTTGTAGTGAAACAGGCGTGCTCGCAGACAGACTGGGAGCCTTGATCAATCAATATAGATACGGTTAATAAGTTCAAAACACATATACAAAAGGATATATGTGTGATTTAAACAGCTGTCTACGCTTCACTAAACGCGACAAAAATAGAATTGATACATTTAATAAAATGGAAGTTCTGTGAGACAATTGATTGACGGACATCAAAAACATTGACTGTCTCACATACTGACTGATTCACTCGTATATTAAAACAAACATGCACTCAGGCACACACACCTCTGCAGCTTCTTGATCTGCTCAGCTAGGCTCTGCTTCTCATTGTTGAGGAGGCTTATCTGGTATTCCAACTCTTGGACGACTTCTGTCTGTTGCTATAAAGGAACAAAAAAAGATCATACAGAGACTTTATTAGCTTAGCTTAAGAGTGGGTACTCCCATAAGTCAAAACTTCTTCATCAGTTTCTCAGACTTTATTGAAGGAAGCAGACACTTTTCATTTAGTTCCACAGCCTTTCACTGAAACAATGTCAATGTAGAGGGGGCAATTAGGTTTTTCCATCACCATCATCATCACCATCATCAACATCATCAACATCATCATCATCATCATCATCATCATTCATGCTCTGTAGACCATCTCCAATAATTAGCTGTGATGAGTCAAAGTAATTGACCTTCAGGGGAAACTGGCATTGTCTCTCAAAGACAGCTAGTTTCTGTCCAGTATACAACTTTAAATCATGCAAATAAATGAGGTTAAATAGTGAGAGCGAGAATAACCATCTTTACTTTGGAATAGGTAAAATTTTCTGATCACAAAGCTTTTGATGCAGCCAAAGGTTAAATACCTGACTGACAACAATCCAACATTGATGGATGGAAGGTACAACTCAAGAAGAAGCACTGACTGTACATCCATGAATTACAAACCATACATGTACATACACACCGACACACAAACCTGATGTGAGAGGTCAGGCTTCTTTGGGGGCTCTGGGGCGATGCAGTTTCCCGGAAAATCGCCAAAATCCACCCCTACCGACACTTCGGCTGTGTCTCGTGGAGAAGGGAGGGGGGTACCGCAGTTCCTGTAGAGCTGTAACAGGTCGGGGGGTTTGGGGATGTTGAGGCCGACGTCATCCCACAACTCAAAGTCCTGGAACGAAATAAAAAGCAAATAATTAAACAAAATTTGTGGCAGAAGTGGGCGTGTCCCCTTGAATAGATAAAGCAGGACACCATGCAGGCTCAGAACAGGACAGCTGATCCGAGTTGTTGAATTTATTTATGGTCACATGACCCTACCACGGCTCTTAGATCAGTGTCATCATGCTTGCAAGTCTCCTATTTTAGCCTTAGGAATAAAAATACTTTTAAGAAGTAGGCAGAAATAAATGATATGAAAACAGTTAACTCAACTTTCAAACATACAACAGCCAGAAGAATCTTTACCTGATCGTCATTTTCATCAGAGAAGGTGATGGATGAGAGTTTGTATTCGTTTTTTAATAAATATTCATTCACAAGGAAGTTTAAGGCTCTTTTCTCCAGTGGGCGTATGGGCTCCTGAGGCAGAGAGGAAAGAGAAGCTGTGAAATGATTTACTCAAGGTCTCGCAGTAACATCATCACAGGGGGTTTTAAAGGAACACATTTATTCTTTATATTCATTTGAAAAAAAAAGGGAAAAGGAAGTCACAAATCTTTTCATTCCCAACACTTAAATTTCCCACCTGAATTTCAGGACTCGACTTGAAGTTTTTTCTCTCCTGAGAGGGCACTTCGCTCTCTGAGAAATTGAGAAGATTTTAGATGAGTTTGAAAGGATGCTGAGAGTTATTCATCTAGAGGAAATTCTCTTAGAAAAAAAAAAAAGAGAGAGAAAGCTGTAACAAAAGAGGGATTCAGGTGGAGAAGAAGTTAAAAGTACGCCACACCTGCTGCCTGAGTCAAGTTGGCGCGCAGAGCCTGAATGGTCTCCTTTGCTTTCCGTAGCTCAAACTCCAGCACTGGACAGGAAGTGACAACACACACACACAGGAAATGCATCCAACCAAAGACAGGGAACAAACAAATAAAACAAAGATGGGCATGAAAAACAAAACAACCACACACGAAAGATTGTAAGAGTCATAAAAACAAAACAACAAAAAGGGATACATGCAAATCATGGGTCTAAGGAACGCATGCAGCAGAGGATCATGGTAAAGCCGGCTGGATGACAAGTGTGTGTAATGCATTGAGACGCATCTCAATGGTAGGGTTTCCTGCCCTCGTTTTCCTCCCATTAACTTTTACTTAAAAAAAAAAATGGGAGTCCAAAGTTACTTCAATCGTAGCTGAGGTGAGCAAATCTATTCAAGCTACTGAAATGTAGCCTTGATAATCTAGGAGCTGTCTGACAAAGGATTTTTTCCAGGCAAATACCTTACTGCCAAGTAATTAAATCATTTGGTTTCAAGCCACTCAAAGGACAGCCACTGCTCAGGTTTTTTACTTCTTCTAGGCCATCATACATATACGAACAACACAATCCAAGTTGTTTCTGACGTCTTATACGATCAGAAGCAGCAGACATTTGGATAAAATTGTTGATTTGTACATTGAAATTTGAAACTAACACTGAATAAAGAAAAAAGAACACACAGGATTCTTAGACACGTTAGATTAAAAAAAAAAAAAAAAAAAAAAACACACGCAAAAAGTAAGAAGCGATGGAGCAGGAGAACTATGTTGCATAGCTGTGCACTGAAAATCTGCCATCTGATGGGAACCTGTTGATGTCCCCAAATCTGTCATCTGATATCTAAGAATGTGGTTCAACAGGTATAGTAGAAGGTTTGAACATACTAGCATGGAAAGTGCAAAAGGCAGGTAAAATGTTCAATTCATCAATCTTTAGTATAATAATAGTAATTTCCTGTTGAATGTTCAGTTTCCACAAATTTAATAATACTAAATCCCTGCAAAAATAACACATTAATTGGACTTTTCTGACCAAATCCACCCACTCTGACTCTCAATCATCCCTACCCTGTTGAGCAGATCAAGAGTGCACAGGATGCAAGCGCAACAAAATGGAAAACCAAGAACTGAATAACGGGGAAAAGGTAAAACAAAAAAAAAACAAAAAGCAAAAAGCTAGTCTGGATGGAGTGACTTGTCCAGTAATGTTCACTGGGGTTTGATCAACGTCAGGAGAAAGCCAGAAAACCCAGAGTCAGACAGCTGGGGGCAGGCATCTTGGCAAGAAGAACAGGTCGTGGGGATGAGAGTGGGGAGTGGGTGAAGAGGGAACAGAGGAGGGGGGAGGTGCCAATTTGGTGAATAGTAGTATTTTTTTTTTTTAAAGATGCATAATTTGTAGTTGGGAGAATGGAACCAACATCTCTGCTGCATGGTTTTTACTGTGCCCTGGCTATACATTAATGTACAGTATGTTTTCATAAACTGATAAAAGCCCCAAACCATAAAGCAAGCTAGCTCCCTGACATTTATAATTAATAGACATGTAAACAATCCTATTATAATACAGAAAGACGCTAATTTTCATGCTTTGCAGTGATGTACAGTACAGAAAGAAAACATAAAAGCATAGAATATGCCAAAGTTTGTTCACAATTCCATACTGCCGTTATGGATTGGGGCTTTTCGGGACTCCTTGACTAACACTTACCGACCAAATGGGTGGATGACTACAGAAAGCTGGTAATGGATAACGTTAACCACTGTACTATGGCATAATGTGCAGGGCTAAAAAGTTATGTTTTCATGTTGGCGATTATAAAATAGAAAGATGAAAACACGAGGCAGAATAAGTTAACATAACAGGATAAAGTCCCTGTCCCTTCTGCATTAATGTTTAAAGTAAAAGGCTGATGCATCTGTTTTGCTTTCCTTTAGTCAACAGTGTAAAAATACTCACAATATCTGAAAACCAACAAGCTGCTCGTAACTGAGCAGCTGCTCTTAAAACCAGCGTTCTGCGATGAGGCGCCATCGGCGTCAGCCTTAACTGTTAATGTATTTGGTGAAAACTATGTGATGGTGTGTCACGACAGAGCCACAGGGGGAAGGGGGTGTGATTTGAAACAATGCTGAGACAGGTCCTGTACCAAAAATACCACAGACTGACTCAACAGTGTGAGAGTTGATGGGAGGAGGCGTGAACACCTCTAGTTAACGTTAAAGAAAGAAACATACAGCATGTTGGAAGAATAAAATGTTGATCCAATATAAGGCGGCACAATTAACTGAATATTAATCTTGATCACGATTTTGGTTGTGATTGACTACGATACTGACGTTTGAAATGCATGCTCCGCTGATAGAAAACTCTGCTCCATATCTAATCAAGTGCTTCGTGAACTAACAGCCAGTCACCAGGGAGCGATCTAGATGATTTGGCTTCACTTTTGGGCAGCTGTCATAATGCTGCGCGCGCACCCTATACAGTACATTACTATACATTTTGATGCAAAAATGTGTAGGCTACATTAGCAGGAATGTAGCACAACATGGAAATGAAAGCAGTGCTAATGTGAAGGTGCAATACAAATATTTTGTCCCTAAAATCCATGATTAATCGTGATCTCAATATTGATAAAAATAATTGTGATTACTATTTTGGCCATAATCGTGCAGCCCTAATCCAATATTTTTGAAATACATAGTCTGTTGAATAACTTAGTCCGACCTGGCTAGTTTAAAATCCCAACAAAACAGAATGATAGTGTGAAAACACAACAACACTATTAGTTGAATGTGGGTTCTGACATCAAATGTGTTATATACATATATATGTGTTATAAAAATATACTTATTATTTTGTCATCACTACAAAAGCAGCTGTGCCATTGTGACGACATCAGAATTCATACATATTTCAATTTTGTGTTGGCTTGGATCATGCTGACATCACTATTGGACAGTCTTTGATGCAGCTGTCAGGTGTTGTTCTCTTTGTTTCTATGCCACCCTCCCATTCTGTCGTTGCCTATTCTCCGGATTTTTTTTTTTTATTTCTCTGTAGTAAGCCGGGTCTCTGGCTTTGAGCACCTGGCAGTATGGTTCATCTTACCTGCCACCCGCTCGTCCGACTCTCGGTTGCCGTCATCGGAGTAACGGGCAAAGTCCAGAGAGTCCAAGGTGCTGATGCTGCCTGCTCGATCTGAACAGAGACACAGAGACGAGACAACAGTGAGACAATACGATCCACACAGAAAAGTTTAATGTCAAGCAGCACGGAAAGCTTAAGAATGCGACAATGCACTGATGCTGATCCTCTCTGAAGGGGACAGAGTCAGCTACACAACAGTAGCTCCACTGCGGTAGGGATGCAGTATTTTTGCTTAAGGACTCCTAACCAGGCTGGAAGCGTGCTGACACTGGGCTCGAGTTAAAGGATGGTGACTAACCGCTAGGCCTCTCTTCTACAAAACAGATGGAAACTTTATTAAATTCAGCTAAAAGCAGAGACCTTTAAAAACTATGTGGGAAGGTTATACTTTAGCCAAGGAAACATATGAGTCACCGCACATGTGGGAAAACAAATCAATCATAAAACGTTAACTTCGCCCATTTCCCAAACCAACACCTCCGACCCACAACTTCTCATCTGAGTAGGTATTGTTCACTCAAAGAACAGATGAAGCTGATATACATAAGCATACTTGTGCTCCTATTTCACTGAGGTAGGCTGGTCTTGTAGCTCAGCCAATGGTGTTAGTTTACCTCCACCGCAATACAAGTGCAAGACCGGACTATTTGTTCTCTGATATCTCTGATACAGTGGAAGGTCAAGCCAAATGTAGTGTGTAGACTAGCTTTAAAACCATGGCTCGGTTTGCTTTGGAACGGGTAGTGACTCAGTGAATGTTTGAGTAATGAAGCTGAGAATAAAAGCATTGTTGGTGCAGAAGTGGATATTTTGATTTAACCTCGAGTAAAAACACACACGCCGCAGGAACTTGAGACTTTCTGCTTAACATTAAAGAAAAACAGTTTTAAAAAAGATCTTTCTCAATTAGCCTCAACACCAATTAGTGACCTTGACTTTCCTGGGCTTGACCAGAGAGTTCTGTGTTTTTTGTCTGGGTGTGATGATTCATATCAATTCATGTGTGCCTTGCAGACTTACATTATCAATGTTCCTTTCTTTTCTGGAAGTGTCCTCGGAGTAGATTATTATTTGGTATTATTCAAATGGCCTAGACCTTTCAAAAAGGAAAAAATAATGTTGCTTTTGTATTCAGGGCAAAGGAAAATGTCAAAGGAAAATCAGTGTGTGTGTGCCTGTGTGTGTAATGCTTGACAATTTTTTTTTTTGAAGAAAAGCGTATAAAGTAGATGCTTATGCTTTGAGTGGTTGTGTGTGTGTCACATGTTCAAATGTATGAGCATGCAGCCTCACAAAGCACACACACTCTCAGTCCTGTGACTGTACAGTGAGAGTGGTTCTGAGCTGGCTGTGAGTGTGACAGTGTGTCATTGTTCTGTCATGCTGAAGTCAGGTTAAGCCGTTTTTTCTGCGGAGAACGATTCCAGCTATCTTTACTTCCTGATAGTGATGTCACGATACCAAAATTCTGACCGATACTGAAACAATAACGTGACAAATACCTAAAGCATCAGGAAAAGTAATGGAATATATATGACAGAACATGGAAATTAAAATTATTATTTTTGTATTAATTAAAAATGTATTCATTAAAAAAATAAATGTCCCCTGTATTTTAATATAATTTATTCGATAGCTAACTTAGTATTTGCAACCAAATATCACTTTTTAAACATAATTGTGATTAATAAGGCTTTTTTGTAAAACAGCGCCCCCTCCGGTACATCGGTAACAGTTCAGGCGGAGAGTGGTACTGCAGCAAACAAACAAAAAACACAAAATGATAATAAAATCAGTTATGTGAGAAGTTGATGTGGGGAAAAGCTGCTAAAATCAGGAAGACACCACAGTAACTGTAGAAAGCACCTTTTTATGTCGAAGTGGTGTTTGTGAAGAGAATGTGCGGGAATGTGCAGCCAGTGAGCGGTTCGTGACCTGCTTTAATCTACTTTTCACCTTCATATGTTGACTCCATCCTCCTGGTTAGTGCTAGCTAAACCTCGGGACCTGCAGTTTATGTTTTGACCGCTTACTCCCACCCGCTGCAAAGTTAAAACCGCCAGACACACTTATACTGCCCCGCTGTTGCACATCGATGCAACTCATAGGAAATAGCCTTCGGCTCGTATTAAAACACTGTCTTTCTTAAAAATATCGGTACTAATAAAATGGGGTATCGTACCATTTTACACGGCAGGGTATTGCGACACCTTTGCAGTATCGGTATACCGTGCAACACTACTTCCTGATAATGTGTGAGGAAATCTATTTGGTGAATCAGTGGATCATTGAGTGTTTAATGCATGTGTGTGTGAGAGTGGAAAAAACCTGTAATTCCCTAATGTGCAGGAGCATGCACGGATGTCTTTTGTGTGAAAGTGTGTGCCTAAATTGCACAAAACGAGTATTTCTTCCTGGCTGACCTTTTCAGTTCTGTGCCTGTGGTGTGTATTGTCTGGACTGTGATAGATCTGACACTTCAGACTGTCACCTCTTCACTGCACTCCTGCCGGGCAGCTTGTGTCACACACACACACACAAATCCATGCACAGTCTCTCTCTCTCTCTGTATGCTCTGGAGTACATGAGTGTCCCCATCTCACATTCAATCACACGCTACAAATGAGCCTTTATTTGTACGCTGAATGAAGGAAACCTCTTTGTCTCTCTGGTGGTTTGTATTGAAAATACTAATCTTTTTCTTCAATCGGGAGGCCAACGAGAGCTTAAAGGAAGAGGGAAGACAAACATGGTGATGGATATTTTTTTTCCGCTTTGGCAAGAATAAAAACAAAGCAGATCAATTGGAGACAGGGAGAGGAGCAAGAGTTCCATTTAAAAAGAGCTGATACAAATAGAGACAAGGAGACAAGAGGAGATGGATGTTCAGGCGGTAGCCAACAAGCTCCTTTAATGGGACGGATGTTTTGGCAAGACTGTCAGTTATTTTGGAAATATAAATAGGGTGAAACAACAGGGAATGAATTATAAAGGATGTGAGGCAGGCACACAAACCTGTACAAACTTTTGTCTAACAGTATAAAAATCAAGAAAATATTTTCAATGAAATGGAAAAATGAATCAGCCTGTGTAGAAACTGGGCATGATTGTCACCTGGTTCTAATTTAACACCACCCTAATCCCATGTGTACTAGGCTGAACTAGGCTATATATATATATTCGCAAATATGAATTCCATTCATAGATAATAGTAGATAGGTAATAAATTGGTGTGACCACACTGTAGCGTAGTTTCTGTGGAAAATCTTTAGTATGCTGTGCCAACTCTCAATGAAAAAGCACCACACAATAATAACCTGCATTGTGATTTGCTTGATTGAACCACCTGCATTCATTCGCAGACACACACACACACAAACACACAGCTTAATGAAAGACAGAGAGTTATGAACAAGCAGCCAGTCGGTGCTGTTCCAGAACTACATGAAGCCAAGCCAGCGCTCCAACAATATCATCAATCGCCTTGACAACTCCCTGCCCCAGACAGAGGGAAAGGATGGCGAGACATTATAAAGTGAGAAAATATGAGGAAAAAGAGAGAGTGCACATCAAGGCTGGGCCAACTAACAGGATTGTTTCAACAGGACAGTGGTGTGTGTTTGACCTGAATTGCCATTGTGCCAACTTTACAGATCTGTAACAGGTGAGAGCACATAAATAGTGGTTACAAAGAACCTAACTAGAACCTATCATGTGAAGCTACTCTATGGTCTATTTGAAGTAACAGATGGTTAGTTGCCTGCAACTACAAATTAACTTTCAGATCCACGTCCTGAGCCACTTTCTGGTATCCCACATTATGTCATGTGGCAAACCACACCAGCTTCTTAAATGTGGCAGCTTCACGTGAACCTTGTACATGGTACAATTTAATTGACTTGCATGCTACCTCCAAAGCTCCTCGCATGATATGAACAAATAATTACCTGCATAGACAATGAGGGGTGGAGAGAGAATCATTCATGCCTGCTTGCCACAAATTAGCAAACTGGTGAGAGATGCCTTGCTGTGCCATGTGGCACAGAGGAACAGCTGCAGGTATGATGCTGCTTGTAACACGGTCATTATCCTGCACAAGCTCACTGCAATCAGCTGCTCACAGCTAACAGTCACTGGTTGTGTGTGGTGGATACTTTCAGATTATCAGAAGAATCAGAACCCTTACCAAAGGCTATTAATGCACTGTTTATAGAACTATTAGGCTATAGACCAGTCAAGCAAACTATCACACTCAGCCAACGATGCATCATTTTTTGTATCATGCTCTTGGCTCGCTGGCTGGACCCCTAACTGTGTGGTTATCATGCCGTGCCATGTCACAATGACTTATACAGTCCATGCAATAATATGAAACCCCCACGCATCCTTTCCACAGCTTCTGAAGGCATAACATTCTGCAGGTCAAATTTAGGTTGCGTCGGAAATTCCACACCAACATGCTATTTAGTACGCTAAAACAGTATATGAGATATTTTAGTATGTCCGAAACCTTAGTATGAAACCAATAG